>CAHIKZ030005595.1:442500-450000 GCA_903632075.3 Acanthosepion pharaonis | reverse complement strand
TGTCAACACCAGCTACATCCGGGTTTTCAGCTAAAACACGTTCCTCCCTGCAGCTGGTCAAGATCCTGGTCTTTGTAAGATGCCTCTTGCCAATAAAAGCAAGACACGGTGTCTTGTGATGTCGGTCCCGTGTGCATTTTGTTCCTAAAATTGCTGCAGTTCCCAAAGTAGTTCTATTTTTGTTACCTCCCGTCTCTTTCCCCTCTCTACCTAATACCCCTGTAATTGCTGGGAGGGGGGGAGTAATTGTTTCGGTCAGTGATTTTCAACCACCGTGCCGCGGCACACCAGTTATTATATTGTTTTAAATACTTTGTTTCAATTATTCATTTTTAAAAGATATTTTTAAGAGCTCAAAATAAAACATTGATGCATTTAGGATTTCAAGACGAAAGGAATATCAGACATTACCAAAAAAAGCTTTTATTAGGTTTATTGCAATTTTCTACTTCTCCTTATTGTAGCGATCGGGAAAACATCCTCTTGGAAGTCGGTTCCACAGGTCAGTGGTTCGCAGGAAGAAGCTGTTCGAGTGGAACTTCTCGCCGATGGGATACGTAGTGAATGTGGCTGATTTGCTACTATGTAAATGGCATGGCGTGTTCTTGCTGTGCAAAATTTGCCTCTGCAAGACCAGGGAATTTAGTTCGTCTGAGCACTTTCCGTAGAAGTAGCAGTAGAGCAGTGAGAGGCTTGCCATATCCCGCCTGTGGGAGACAGGTCGGAGGGTGGAGAATAGTTCGTCATCCACAAGGGCTTGGAGACGCTTTTGACCTCTATCAAGGCTGTAGAGTGAGGTCCTGACAGCTCCCGTCCAAATATGACAAGAGTACCCCATTTTTGGCTTGATCTGGCTCTTGTAAAGGTGGAGGATATCACTTAATGGAACGGTACAGGGAATCGATCATTTTATCTGCATCTTTAGCAATGGGTTGTATGTACGAGTTCCACTTGATGTCGGGTGTCAGTTTAAGTCTCGGCAGTCTTTCAAGACACGGTGCTACCCCGAGAGGACCTCCGTTCATCAAGGTTGGTGGTAGTTCGGGTTTAGATCGCTGATGATTGAATGTAATTAGCTCTGTCTTCAACGCATTGAATGTAACCAGTCAGTTTTTACCCGGTTTGTGTAGTTTGCACAAGACTGGATGAGAGTTCAGTGTGTATGAAATCGTCCGAAATCCATATTGTTCGTCGCTGAAGAGCTTGTTCTTTTCTAGCTGCTCCACGACTTCCTTACTGATTATGGCCTCAACAAGCTTCCGGATGATACTGATGAGGCTAATGAGTCTGTACTGGGAATGGGGAAATCACACGCCCGCGTTCTGGAAAACTGGGTATATGCTTGACACCTTCCTCAAGCTTGGGAAGGATTTCTCCCTCAAGCAGCGGTTAACTAACTTTGCTAGGATTGGGGATAATTTCGAGATTATGTTCTTAAGGACAACCACTGAAATTTTTGTCAGGACCAGTTTCTTAGAGTCAAGGCCTTTGATAACTCTAGACATCTCGCGTGCTGTAAGAGTAATATTACTGAGATTGTGCTCAGTGAGACGTGGGAACTTGGGGAGGGGATAGTCTTTGTCATCTAAGGTTGAGTCAGAGGCAAAGATGGTGGCGAAGAGGTTCACCTTAACAGTCGAGGAAGATATCACCTCGAGGCCATTTGTAATTGTGAATATCTGAGTAACTACATGTCCCAGGTAAACGAAATTAAATTCATATCGAATAATAAAGGAAACAGTGGATAAAGGCGTTACTTAGATCCAGTGACAGAACCCAAAGAGTGTGAGTTCAATACCCGGTTAAGGCAGTGGAGAACTTTCAGAGGGAAATTAACAGGAGATAACTGATAACTGACATCCATTAAACATGGCACGTGGAACTAGAACAGTCTACTCCAGTGAGCGAAATAAACGGTTACGTTCGACATTCCAGCCACCTGAAGAAGGCCGGAGCGTACAACGGCCGAAACGTTGTAATAAATATGGCGACAAAGATGAGGACAATAGTCCGAATAATGTAAATAATGTACATAATACCTCATCTCAGAAATATAGACAGATACTGAAAGGCCGAAACTTTGTAATAAATATGACGACAAAGATGAGGACAATAGACCGAATAATGTAAATAATGTACATAATACCTCATCTCAGAAATATAGACAGATACTGAAAGGCCGAAACTTTGTAATAAATATGACGACAAAGATGAGGACAATAGACCGAATAATGTAAATAATGTACATAATACCTCATCTCAGAAATATAGACAGATACTAAAGTATTTATTTATCAAAAGATATTCAAATGGTTGTAGATTTTATAACCGATTTCACAAAGCGTCAGGCGTCAAGTTGATAGTCCTGCTCCTGCCAAACACGTTGTAGCATGTCTTGCGTAACATTCTCCGGTGCTTCAGTGCGAACTTATTTCAATGAAAATCTACCAGGAAGATGAGGCTGGCGTGTCAGTGATAATGACAATGTCATGTTGAAATGGCCACCACGTTCACCTAACTTGACACCTTTTGATTTTTTCTCTGGGACTATGTCAAATGATAGATTTATATCCCCCTCTTCCTATAAAACCTATAGGAACTTAAACATAGAATTATTGAGGCGTTGTAGAATGTTACGCAAGACATGCTACAGCGTGTTTGGCAGGCGCTAGACTACCGACTTGATGTGTGTCGTGTCTCAGGTGGTGTGCATATTGAACTTTTGTGAAGCTTTGTGAAATCGGTTATAAAATCTGCATCCATTTGAATATCTTGTTCGAATTTTGATAAATAAATCTGTTACTGTTCAACACGATGTCTATATAATTTCCTTTGCCTAAGACATGTAGTTACCCAGATATTCGCATTTTAGATGGTCAATTGGGGGGGGGCTGTGGCTGTATTTTTACGTTATAAAATAATGTTTCGTAAAGTAAATTCAAACAAGCCGCCTTGCAAGTAACCGATTGACCCGCGCTAAAGTCAGAACATTCAATCAATATATTTGATTGATATCATTTAACACCTGACACATTAATGAAGGTCGTATTGAACAATCTGTTGTCGGTCGGGTAATCAATTATCTTTTAGCCTCATCATTACTCACAGTTTGTTAATATGTTTCGAATACATGCTGTAGATGACACTTTCGTTGCTTGCCGAAACCCACCGTCGATAATAATTCTGAAGGGATTCAAATTTATCCATTCTGATGCGAGCTATATAATTGGCATAAGCAGAGGCAGGGGGAGACTGAGTTCGGGATTAACTAGGCTCAGAAGATCATTTAAAAGCTCAAATCTTTAATCTCATTACAGAGGTCAGGTTTAGGCATGCTGTCCAAGATGCATTTTTTTCGCACTTTATTAAATTCAAATCTAAATCGGATTCACTAACATCAAAGAATTATGTGAATGGTAATACAATACAGTGCTGGGCACTACTTAAATAGAGTGGTCCGCTCGAAAGAAATAGAGCTGAAAAGGGAACTCGTAAGCTGAAAGGGCACTTCTTAAATAGAGTGGTCCACTCGTAGGAAATAGAACCGAAAAGGGCACTGCTTAAATAGAGTGGTCCACTTGTAGGAAATAGAGCTGAAAAGGGCATAGCTTAAATCGAGTGGTTCGCTAAAGAAAATATATTTGTTTAATTATATTTTCATTTATAATTCGTTTAAGATTGTTTATCTTACACGAATAATAAATGAATATATAATTTATTAACTCATGCAAATTTTTGTTCTTTAATTTAAAATCTGTTTGTTCTTTAGTTAACAGAAATCTTTTTTTTTTTCTAAAAAAAATGTCTTTTCGTACGTTGAACAACTCTGTAAAAAGTCAGGGATTAATTTTACACTGCATCGTTATTATGAACTGCACTCCACACCTCATCAAAGGCATGCAACCACATTTAACACAAAGAAATGTTTGAGAAATCTATAGTTTAAGAATTGCATTGAAAGCTTTTATTCCTGTATAGAGATATTAACATATATTAAGGAAGCCGAAAATTTCCTTAGATAGCATTAGGAACGGTTAGCTTTACCTTTGACCCCCAAAATAACGTTTTTAACATAAGAATTAATAGTAGGAGCATACAAAGCAACCCCAAAACAAACATGAAAGTCTCAGTTTTTCGCATCTACACCTATTTACTCTCAAAGTAAAAAAGTTCAACTTAAAAAAAAATAATTTAACCGCAAATTAAAAAAAAAAAACTCAAATTCAAATTAAAAAAAAAAACTGAATTTCAAATTTAAATTTCATTAAGTGTTTTTTTTTTTTTTTTTTTCCCTTTTTGTTGGCTCGGTCACGTCTTGCGACTACTTGATGACCACCCGACCAGTGTCATTTACCAGTTCGGGCCACCATCTTCAAACTGTCCACAACCACGCGGCAGATCATGTAAGGACGTCGTCCGCCAGGACGTCCAACAGATCCAGTCAGGCGTCAGAAGCTGGAGGGACAAGATGGCCTCTCTTGGTCTTAACGTCTTAGTGGCACGAGATTTAACAGCAACGGTGAAAATATATAAGTTTACTAACGAACGAATGAACGAACACTAATAATCACAGACGAATAATTCTACCAGTTCTGATATTGTCTCCCATTTAGAGATCATGTTGCAACAAGTTTGTTGGAAAATGCTTTTGTACATGAAAGCTAAGCAGAGTATTAAGAGACAGAAAATTTCATTGAGAACAAAGAAAAGACTACTGAATTTTTACATGATATCTGTCCTCTATGGGTGTTGGACAATCTTCTCAATGATGAAGAAGAGACTTGAAACAATAGAAATGTGGTTCTACAGAAGGATGCTGAGGATATAGTGGACAGAATATATAAGCAACGACGAGATTTTGGAAAAAATGGAAACAAAAATGAAATTCATACATAACACCAGGAAAAGAGAGCTGAGGTTTCTAGAGCACATAATGAGGAAAGAGGGCTGGGAAAATTTGATACTCACGGAACAGATTGAGAGAAAGGGACAGAGGAAAGCAGCGTATAAAATACTTGATGAGCTTGAGCAAATGGATGGTAGAACAGGGATTGGGAAAAATAACAAAAAGACAAAACTTATTAAGAGCTACAAGGGGTAGGAAGATGTGGAGGACCATGATCGCTTACGTCCTGAAGGGACACGTCACATAAAAGAAGAAGTGGGGTTTATTGCAAATAACGCTTCATCGACTGCTTCTTTGAGGCAGCGTAATATGTATACTGTGTGGCTCCTGCCTGTGATGAAGCCATCATGATCCAGAATGTTTCAGCCATCTTGTGACTCATACCAGCATTCAAAGCGCTTCAGCATTCCACGACTGGATTTAGAATTTCAGTTTTTTTCGTAATATGAAATAGATCTACTTTCAATTTCAGAGTAAAATGTTGTAGTCGTCATATCGGAGAAATGTTGCCTACTCAGCGGTTTTTATATTCGTCAATTCGTCTTTTCTTTACTAAAGAATGTCTAACTACTGGTCTTGCCTCACAAGGACGTGTATATACCATGGAGTTCTATACTAAGGGTCTATTCATGTTGCAACAAATAGCCAAGTCTGAAGGCCTATTTCAGAATGTTTGAATCCCAAATATTGTTGGGAGAAAAGTTAAACAGCAACCATACTAAATCACTTTGTCACTCCCTTGAAAATCTTCATTGCTTGTTTTTATACACAGTAGTGATGGAAGAGATTGATAAACAAGTAATGCTTGTTCTCCAATTAATTAGTGAAGGAAGCTTCTAGGTATATCCTGTGCTCACTATATATATCTACTGATATAGTCAGTCCACATAGGCATATGAGACATTCCATTACAACATTTCTTTAATTACTTTTTTCTCTTTTCTTTTTTTATATTGCATCAATTTTTTTCTCTCTTTTCTATTTTCATTTTTATTATTTCATTTTTTTTTCACTTCCTCTATCCATTCTTTGTTTGTCGTTTCTCATCCTTCGGCCTTTTTCTTCATTCTCTAATCCCCACACATAAGGCGGTGGAGAACTTGGAGAAGGGAATTAACAGGAGATAAATGATAATTGACATCCATTAGACATGGCACGTGGGACTAGAACAGTCTAACCCAGTGAGCAAAATAAAGGGTTCAGTTCAACATCCCAACCACCTGAAGAAGGCCGGAGTGTACAACGGACGAAACGTTGTGATAAATATGGCAACAAAGATGAGGACGATAGTCCGAACAATGTAAATAGTCCCCACACTTTCATTCTTTTATTTTCATTCGTTATTTCTTTCTTTCCTTCTCTTTCATTTTCAGTCTTTACTTCTTCATTCATTTTTTAATTCCCTCTTTCATGCTTTCATTCGCATACTTTTGTTCGTTTTGTTCATTCATTCTTTCCTTTTCACTTTCATTCATTCTTTCCTTTTCACTCTTTCATTTTTTTTCTTTCGTTTCATTTTTTGCTTACATTTCATTTTTTTACGAGCTAACCAGTCAATGTAAGTAATGCCAGTTAAATTTCTGAACAGCCTTGAATTTGACGTCCGATATGTAAACTCGCTACTTGGATTGCCTCTTTTGCTGACAACTATACCATCTGTGTGTCGCCTTGGCAACCTTCACTAAGTATAGATTATCACTAGCTGTAGCATGTCTTATGGAGTTATTATTATTATTATTATTATTATTATTATTATTATTATTATAAAACTAGTTTTATTCACGGGGGTAAGTTATGCATCCCGTGAGAACGTTAATAGGCTGACGTGTGTATTCCCTAAGATAATGAAAATCTAATTTCGTTCCTGATGCGAATTCTGCCTTGCTTTCTTTTTTCTTTTTCTTTTTACTGATTCTTGCTTTTTGACAGCGTGCAGCTGAACATTCTATGATGATACCGTGACACATTCTACTTTATCTTCTTCATATATATATATATATATATATATATATATATATATATATATATATATATATATATATATATATATATGTATCAAAATAATTTTACAAACTTTGGAGACGTGTTCCTCACACCAAAAACAAGAACAAACGTCCATATAAATATATGTCCGCAAATCCTTCGTTTTTATGTTATTAAGTTTAAAGGAAGTATACGGTAGATGGCGCTGCGTTGTCATGTAGACTAGGTTACATTTGTCTTTCTTGTACATTTGTGACTAATTTGTCTTCAATGTTTAGTAGTGAGTTAACAGAGAAGTGTCCCGTTTAACAATGGCAGGATATTCATATCATGAGCAGGCAGATATGATTTTTACATACGGCCGTGCGAATGGTGATGGATGCGAGGCTGCAAGGCTGTATTAGATTGCGTTTCCAGACCGGAGGCAGCCGAGTCATCCAAACCTTGCTGCTGTTTATCGTCGCGTTGCTGATACACAATCCGTGGCACCACAAACCATGGATCGAGGAAGACTGACGCCTGACCACGAAGAACGCATTTTACAGGCTGTCGGTGACGATCCAGATATCAACATATGTCAAGTGGCCATAGCATGTAGTACATCTCATAGT
>CAHIKZ030005595.1:392500-437500 GCA_903632075.3 Acanthosepion pharaonis | reverse complement strand
ATATATATATATATATAGAGAGAGAGAGAGTGTGTGTGTGTGTGTGTGTGTGTGTGTGTGTGTGTGTGTGTGTGTGTGTGTGTGTGTGTGTGTGTGTGTGTGTCACGTGATCACGTAAACGTTATTTTAGTGGATACCCATGACTGGGTAGACTCTCCGTTTTTATTTTTAAACGATATTTTCCTTATCGTCTGCCAGCCTGAATATTCGAGAAATGTTTTTCAGGAAAAATATACGCTCTCCGGCAGATATTTTTCTTTAATAAGATTTCTCGTATATTTAGACCGGGAGGCGATAATAAACATAATGTTTAAAAATAAAAATGTCTACCTCTTTCTATTCAAATTTTTTCAACTCCCTTCTTTCATTTTTTACTCAACTTCTTTCTTTCTGTGTTTTCTTCTTCTCCTTCTTCTGTTTTATTTTGTGCTCCTATTTTTTTTCCTTCATTACTTTTTTCTCTTTTCTTTTTTATCTTTCGTCTGTTCATTCCATCTTTTCTTTTTTTTCTTTTCTATTATTTCATTTTTTTTTTTTCACTTTCTCTGTTTATTCCTCCTTTTTCGTTTCTCATCCTTCGCCCTTTTCCTTCATTCCTTGATACCCACCCTTTCATTCTTTTATTTTCATTCATTAATTCTTTCTTTCATTCGTTCTTTTTTCATTCTTTCATCTCACCCTTTTATTTTACATTTTTCATTCTCTTTCATCCTTTCATTCTCATTCTTTTATTCTTTTTCCTTCCTTCATTCTTTCTTTTTTCAATGTTTCTTTTATTCTTTCCTTTTTCACTCTTTCATTTTACTTCAAATTTCCCAACTTTATTCCGTTTTCATTCGTTTCGTTTACTTTCATTTCTTCTTTTGATGCCATTTTTTCTTCTTCTTCGTCTTCTTCCTCCCAACTCCCTTCCTTCTTTTCTTTTCTTTTCTCTCCTTCTGCTTTGGATAAAAATAGAAAACGTGTCATCTGCTTTTCTTTCTTTTCTTTTTCCTTCTCTCTTGTCGCTGACGTCATCGCTAGTGTCATTATCTTCCTGTTCGTCTCAAAAGATTTTACATTTTCCAAACCACGCCAATTACAATGCATCCACAGTTGTTCGTCTTTTTGCTCGACTAAATACCACAATGGCCTCGTTGTACAAAGAACATTACCTCAAAATGATGTTCAGCATGTTACAAACAATGTGGTTTCATAGAGAACAAGAGGTTTTGTCCCTGGAGTTTAAACTGCCTGTGAATGTTAAGACCGTGGTTGTGAAAGGATTTAAGTGTGATGGCCAGGGACGACTGCCCGGATGACAACTGAAGAGTGTTCAGCTTACAAAAGCAAACTCCGCGGAACAAAAAGTATGAACACCGTGAAAATGTTAATCATTCAACAGTAATGTAGATACATGGAGGAGGGTATATTAGTATAAGAAACACGACGGTGAAGAAAAATATAACTCATTGTAGAGAGAAATTTAGTAGGGGCCGAGTAACAAGAAGTTTTCGCAAAGCTCCAGCACCTTCCTCAGTATTCCGGGATAAAATTGTCTTAAATCTTCCTTGGATTTTCCGCATTGTAGAGCTCTTGGAAATCGTTCTGGTTAGTTGGTTGATTTTGTTTAGCGGTATATCAACACCTCTATGGGTTATTTAATGCCGAAATCTAACAATTTTGAACAAGAATTTATGGCTTCAAGTAAATATCAGGTCATCCCATAAGTTCTGTCCGAATTTTGAATAAAGAAAATAAGTGACCAAATGTTACATTTAATTACAGATTCAATCAACAATGTATTTTCCCTGATTATCTATGACTTCCTTCCATCTATTAACAAGCTTACTAATTCCATTACTGTAAAATTCTTTTGGCTTTGATTCGAAGAACTCACAAATATCAGTTTTAACCTCTTCCTGTGTTACAAAATCTGTTTCTTCCAAATGATTCTATAAGCTACGAAACAAATGGTAGTCTGAAGGAGCGAGATCAGGAGAATAAGGTGGATGAGGAATTTTCTCACAACCAAGTTCTTCGATCTTTTGTGACGTGCGATTCTTGCTGTGTGGGGTCGCGCATTGTCCTAATGAAACATCACCCCTTTTCGATTCACTAGGTCTTTTTTTCCTCAAAGCTTGGTTCAAACGCTCTAATTGCTGACAATCTATTTGAGCATTAATTGTTGCATTAGGTGGTAAGAATTCAAAATGGATTATTCCTTGGCGATCCCACCAGATTGAAAGAAGAACATTTTGCCCATGAAGTTCCCTTCTCGGCTGTGGCTGGGGTCCTTCCCCTTTACCAAGCCACTGTCTACGATGCTTAATATTTGATGAAAGATCCATTTTTCGTCGCCAGTCACAAGTCTATCCAAAAAAGGTAAAACAAGTTGGCGAGAATGGAGAGAAGAGCAGATGTCAACTCGGGATTTGCGGTTGTTTTCAGACAATTCATGAGGCACCCATTTTCCAAGTTTAGGAACTTTTCCAAGTTGTTGAAGATGACGATGAACGGTTGCATGGTTTGAACTGAGAACCACTGCCAATTCCTCAACTGATAAAGCAGGATTTTCTTCAAGGGCTGCTTCCAGAAGCTTTTAATCAAACTCAACTGGACGTCCGGTTCGATCTTCATCTTCAAGGCTGAAATCTCCACCTCTGAATTTTGCAAACCATCTTCTGCAAGTTCTTTCATTCACACATTCCTTTCCATAAACTGAGTGAATGTTTCTAGCCGCTTCGGCTGCTGAGTTTCCTTTCTTGAACACATAAAGCATTATGTGCCTCAAATGATTCCTGGGTACTTCCATGTTAGCAGGGTTTTAATCAAACAAAATTTAATTTTATTGTTCTCTGAAATAAAATTTGATCAGTTTAAATGCATCTAAACATAAAAATAATGTTCAGCTCCATTAGACATTATAAAATACTCTTTAAATTTCGTTCATTTTAACAAAAAGTTAAAATTCGGACAGAACTTATGGGATGACCTGATATATTTTGTTTTGTACATAATTTTATACTTCCAGGATAAATGTTTGTATTTAGATATATGGTTTGTAAATGATCTCTTGTAGGCGTTATATGTTTTGGTATATAAACCTATTTCTTTGAGGGAGGCCATTATGTTGATGGTTTCAAAGTTGGCTCCCTGAGCCGCGCTAGGAAGTTTTTCTCCCCAGAGTCGATCCTCCAGATCTACAAATCCACAATTCGCCCTTGCATGGAGTATTGCTGCCATATATGGTCTGGCGCCCCTTCTGTTTGCCTCGAGGTTCTTGATAGGCTCCAGAGGCGGATATGCAATATGGTTGGTCCTGTCCTGGCGTCTCGTCTACAGTCACTTTCTCACAGACGCGCCGTTGCCCCCCTCTGTCTGTTCTACAAATACTTTCATGGCAATTGCTCCGAGGAGCTGCATTCGCTGGTTCCCAGACGTCATGAGTTCCAGCGCCGCTCTCACCCCTTCACTGTCGAAACTCCTAAATGTAGCCGTCTCTTCTACTCTAATAGCTTCATGTCTCGCACCTCTCGCCTGTGGAACTCCCTTCCCTTCTCCTGTTTCCCTGCGAGCTATAATCTCCAGCTATTCAAGGGTAATGTCAATCGACATCTCCAGTTGCCTTAATCTATCCACTACCCTCATCCTTTCTTCTATCACTCCTATCTGATCTTGCTATAAATTTTCTGTAACCCCTTGCGTCCTAGTGGCTTCCCGCCTTGCTTGGGGTGAAATGCTTAAAAAAAAAAAAGTTTTCTTGTGTTGGTTTCCTTCTAGTATTTATGTCTTACAGGTGCCAAGTGAATTCATTCAGTTAAAATGTGTTTTCAACCTGAGTGCAATTTGGCATATTGTACATGTTGTTTGATCTCCATTCTTCAAAAAGTGTCAATGGCTGACGTCCTGTGTGTCCTGTGTGCAGCCGAGTCAACGTTACTTTAGCTTTTCTTCCTTTTCTAAACACCAGCCTTCATTCACCCAAGACCGGTTTGGTTGGACGAAGCTTGTTATTTGTGTTGTCCGTCATTCTCGTCTGCTTAATGAATCTGTCTATATCACTTTTCAGGTCCGCGTAAGGGATCCTAAAACTATTATCAAGGGTTTCATTAAGGGCATCCTTTGCGGTCGAGTCTGTCTGGTCAATCCCTTTAATGCCTATGTGGCTTGGGCTCCAGAATAGCAATATTTCTTTACTGTTTGAAAAATGAATCCAGCCTGCATAGCAATTTCACCTTCACTGGCTTGTCAAGCTTTTTTGTTTTTGTTATTGCTGTTATAACTGATAGGAAGTCAGGAAATATTACAGTTTTATTTTCTGAATGATCTTATGAATTTACCATGTACATATGATGATCGCTTAGCGTGAAACTGATTAATTTGAGAGCTATTGGATTTCTTAGGATAGATAGATAGATAGATAGATAGATAGATATTGTTATAGTGGAACACACCTATTCTATAGTTAATAGACTCTCCCACCTATAATAAGTAGGAGTAGTAAGAGTAACGAGGGAGTCGGGCGGTCAGTCAGTCGACTGGCTGATCGGTTGAACTCTCTGCCTTCGGGCGGGGAGGAACCCGAGGGAGGCTACGCCGAAGGGCGGAGTCTCTTTCGGGGAGGTAAACCGACCCTGAACCCGTTTATACGGGTTCAATGGGCATATTTTTAGCCGAGCCCACAGGCTCGGAGATCCCACGGGCTCGGAGATCCCACGTTAAACCGGCCTTGTGCCACATTATGCCCTCGTGGGGGGGGTGACTAAATATCGTCGGGCGGTCAGTTAGGCAGTGGGTCGATGTCGGTCGACAGTCGAATACTAAAGTATCAGCGACCACAACTAGATTACTCTGCGTTATACCTATTATATCAATTTCCTAACGTTTTGTACGTCGAACCTATTTTAGGACCGACTTAGTACCAATACAAGCCTCCACTGTGAAATCACTTCACAACAGATAGATAGATAGATAGATAGATAGATAGATAGTGAACAGAATGAGATAGATAGATAGATAGATAGATAGATAGTGAACAGAATTAGATAGATACTTGCGCTGGGCAAGTTTTTGCTTGGCCGTCTGAAACCTTTCATTTGATGAAGTCACGCTGTCCGGATAGAAAATATAGACAAAAATAATCTCGATTGTATGTGTAAAGTCTTTGTTTAAACAATGAAGGCGAAAAGAACAACCACCACTACCACCGCCGCCGACACGCCAAACAGTTTGATGACACGAGTGTCAGTCAAATTATATCTGTTTATATCAGCGTTGTCTTTTGTGTTTCCCGGCAAAACCAGTCGATAACGAGTAACGCATGTCTTTGATGTTTTCCCGCCGTTTCTCACGGATTCTCACCGCATTACAATTTCGCTCGAAAATTCCTGACGTCATTCATTGTTATTTATTATATCCTTTCAAAGCTGATCTTTTCCAAACAATCTGCTCGACTTTTAGCATTTTATTACTAGTTTTACGCCATCTTATTATTGTTGATTTTTTTCATCACCATAGTAACATTCATCTTAATTTTTTTATATTTTTTTAAACATTTCTAACACTAATATTCCATTACCATGTCAATGTTGCTGTTTTTTAGAACGAGATAGGTTCGCCTATCGCCCGGTTCACTCTCATCCCCGTCTTTTGAAGAGGAGTAGAAGTCTATCCCTTGTTTCCTGTTTAGGATTAAGTTTCCGGTTCCTTATAAAGTCTACTTCCACACTATACTTCTAACGTCTACGACTGAACTCTGAAATTTTATTTACTAATTAAATGTTGACCTCTTCAAGTCCAGAGTTAGCTGTTATTGTTCTTGCATAGCCCCAAGAAGTTCACTTCTTGTCCTTTCTTACGTTAATACAACTTCACGCAATAACCCTCTACCTTGACTGGCTCTTGGGCCTTGTATCGGTTGAACATTGGTTAAAAAAATAAGCTATGTAAGATAATATTTTTTAGTTCCCCATGATTGGTATTGCTGGCTTACGTCCATATCACGTTGAAACATCGGTTCTCCAATGATTACCGAAGTTAAGCAACGTTGCGACTGGTCAGTACCGAGATGATCGACCGGTTTAGTTTGGTTTGGTTTGGTTTGTTTTACGGCATGTCAACCACAATGGGCTATTTAATGCCAACAATTTTTATTACTGGTAATATTTTTCTTCATAAATGTATTGCTGGTAATGTTTTTTTTTTTTCAAAAATCTATTTCTGGTAATATTTTTCTTCAAAAAATATATAGCTGGTATGAGTTTGTTTTACGGTATATCAACCTCAATGGGTTATTTAATGCCGACAAAATTTTTATTGCTGGTAATATTTTTTTAAAAATGTATTGCTAGTAATCGTTTTTACCAAGTATTTCTGGCATTAAAATCTATTTTTACACTTTCATAGTGTTTTGATCCCAGTGTGGGGGTTAACTATTTGCCCATAGCTGGGACCCTAACAGGTGCTACCACCCCGGATCAGGGTGAACTTGGGAACACCAGCAATTAAGAGGTGGTCCCATGCTCCTCGAAACCTTCTGATCAAAGGCCTTGCTGTTGGACGTAGTTTATCGTCTTACCCAGGACGTGAATGCAGTTTATCCTCATACACAGGAAGGGATCGTTTTGGCATACCAAGTTCTGTAAGCTTGGATGTGCGGGTGGTATGGCTCACGGACATATCACGTTGTAACGCCGCTTTCTGTACGATCGCCAAAGTTAAGCAACATCGAGCCTGGTCAGTACCTGGGCGACCGCTTGAGAATATCAGGTGATGTAAGCTTGGATGCGCAAATTGATAACGGCTCAGAATTGGAAACCGGAGAGACAAACTTCAGTTTCAATCGGGTTTGTTATAGTTACGTGCAAATACACTTGAGAAAGGTATGAATCCACCTTTTCTGTCCCAGCTATGGGTTAATTAGTAGGGCTTGTATCAGTAAATCATTATTATCTCCAAAAGAATTCTTACAGTTTAAAAATATTTTCTAGCTTTAAATAAGCTGCAAAATGTTGATAAGCCGTTAAAAATTAATCAATCATAAGCATTGGTAAATCCGTATTTTACTAACATCTTAATATAACGGAAGGAAGAACCAAGATATTTGCCAGAAAGGAGTAATAAATATGCATGGTTCTCGAAGAGATTTTATGTACCTCTCTGTCATACAATATATTATATACGAATATACATCTACCTGTTATTATTTTTATCACAGAGAAACTATAAAGCAAATGAATGCAACAAGCTCTGTGAACAGGAGAAAAACCAGAGAGTCTTACTCGTAATACTTCCCGAAAATAAAAAACAAAAAAAAAACGGGCAAGCTAGTGGTGTCCTCTTTGCTCTTTAGGGGACCGTGTGGTTTCCATTTTGTTCGCTCTACCGCTGCGATTTTATGATGTTGTCTCTCTTCCTAGTGGTCTACATCGTTACGAGTAAGATGCGTAATCCAGTACCTCCACAAAGACCAGAACAACGAATAAGCAACCATAAACGAGAATTGCAGTAACTAGAGAACAACTTTCTCAATCCAGTTGCTTCAAATTCTGAACTTTTTCATCACATACTCATAGACTAATTTTCTTTTCAGATTCTTGATTATTTTCGTTAGTTAATTCCTATGAATAAATGTAACTATTTGTTCTACATAAAAACTATAGCACAAATGAATACAACAATTTTTTTCTATAGGAAACCATTGGAAATCGCGCTTCTACCACGACCAAATGACATTAAGCAATATCAAATATAGTAACAGCACTGCCATCTCTAAATTTTTCTGGAAATTGAAAATCGACAATAAAAGCCCAACTATCACCTGGTAATGAGTAACGAACGCTAAACCCTTAAACAGGAAATGCGATCGATGTATCTTATGTCTTTGTGAAAAATTAGTGATGCTAAAAAATATGAACAATCCAAATCTCTTAAACAAAAGAAGTGAATTAATGAGCACCTTCCTACCTAGAAATAAACTTTTACTCACAGACATTGACCCAGATTGATATAGTCTAGCCGAGCCCGGGGACCACAAATTAATTTGTTAGTATTAATATTTTTACTATATTATTTTTGCTATCTTTACTATATAACTATTTTTATTATTAAACTGTAATACATAACATTTATGCTAATTTATTATTTTCATTATCTTATTTTACCATATAAGCATTGTTATTGTTTTTATCTTACTTTTACTTCTAGTCTTACTACCAGCAACGTTTTTATTACTATCCTTATGTTTATTTATTATTTTTATTTGTTATAGATATTAATAATTATTATTATATATTGTACTTTCAATATTTATTCATTTTTATTTTTCCTTTGAGTACTTTCAATATTTCCAATATCATCATCAGGGTTTTGATGGCCGAGACACATTATTGTGTTTGTTCAAAATAAGTTTTTGCTTTTGTTGTTAAACCATTAACGATTCAGATCATACGCAAAGTTTCAAACACAGATTTTAAAAATTTATGTTGGAAAAAAATTATTTTGGTTGAATTATAACAATTGCTTACATGCTCGTGAACACAACGACAATTTTATAATTTTAATGTAATGGAGTTAACATAGTTAACAAATTGTATAAATTAATAGAAGATTATATTTTACTTATTTTTAAACTGTTATTGTAACTTAGATATTTAAAAAAAAACTATATCTATAAGCATTTCAAAACATTTGTACTATATTCATAATTAATTATATACTATACTAAATTCAATCCTACTTACTCATCCGCAATAATTGCTCCCCACCAATTAACGTATTGCAAAAACCAATATTATATATCAATTTAAATGTCCCTTGGGAGATTGCATCTCCGACAAAAAAGCTAATATATATTTTGGTTACACTACAATCACGTTATCTAGAAAGCTCACTCTACGCTTAAATGATTCATCATCCATTACTCATTATCTACAAAAACATTCCTGTCCACATTCACAATTTAGAAAAATTTTATTAGACAATAAGCAGAAAATACAAATTCTTAAAGATATCTTTTTAAAAAAAAACAAAATCAATACTTTGAATTGCTGATGGTGGTGTCTGTTTTATTTTTATTTTATTTTATTTATTTAGGCTTTGTGGATTTTTAAGCTCGTTCTAATTTTGCATTGAGGATAAAATGATGTGGGTATTGGAGAAGTTTAAAAGTTTTCTAAATATATCTCTTCTTTATTCAGGTATTCCAGACTACTAAAGGCTCTAAAGGTGGAATCCTATGATTAGACCAGATTTTATTTTTTGGTTGTGGTGAGAATAGAAGTTCTTTAGATCATTTTCGTTTGTAGGTTTGCTATATACTTTAAAATCTAATTTCTCATTATTGTGTATGTCAAGAAAAGGTAGAGAATTGTATTGTAGAATATATATGAATGATAACTACTAAAAGTTTCATGTATTTTCACGCAGTCATCAGTTCGTCGACAACTGTTTGGGAAAATGTCTCTTTTATGCCCCACTCCTTCGACAACTTCAAGATGTTTAACCGAAGATAGTTGATGTCTACATACTCTGCGCACACCAGCCGAACTCACCGAGGGGAGACATCTCAAGACGGCAAGATGAAAATGTCGAAGGCCCACCATTACACGGGAAAAAAGCAGCAAAAATTGAAATGACGTGCCTAGAAAGTTCTCGATAGCCTTGTAAACAATCGGGTCCCTGCAAAGAAGTATAACCCTAAAAACAAAATAGGGTTCAACAATACTGGGCCATGAAAGAACAAATATAATTTAAATCAAGCACAAAGCAACTCTTCAGGGAATCTGCTTTGACTGGCACACCGGAGGAAAAAGAACTCAAACCCATAATTACTGGCAAATTATTAATACCTATTTACGTTTCTTGATAAAAGGCGTCATCGAAAAATTAGGAAGCAAGCAACTTCTGAAAAATCAAAGACTAAACATCAAAAACTCTTTCCAGATTTTGAAAGTTATTTTGGTGCTTTTTAACCAGATGATCCGATCCATATGCAAATGAACCTTTTATTGTGTACGGATAATTTAATCTAAATTAAGATTAAATTACTGCATATACGTATATATATATAATTTTAAACTTAATAGTGATTAAATTTGGATTTAAAAATTGGCAGTTTTTAATTTTAATATCAAATTCTATCATGTAATTTAATAATTATAGGTTAGAATAAATTCTTTTTTTAATTTTACCCGTATTTTAACGATCTGAATAGCTATTATAACATAACTTCGTTGCCAGGCTTTTTGAATTTTCCTATACTTGTATTTTGATTGGTCCATCTAGCTTTTGGAACGACGTTTTCCCCTTGTGAAAGATCGTTAACTAATTTGAAACTTTTAAAACCATTTGTTTTGCATTCAACATCATCACTTGATAAGACACCGGGAGTGTTGAAACAAAATGGCTATTTTTGTAATGATTTTATAACATGTTTATGTTATAAATTTTCTAAATAAATAATTATATATATATATATATATATATATATATATATGAGTGAATAAATTTTGGAGGATTTAGAGCAGTGGCGTAGCTAGAGTAAACGTCACCCGGGGCGGTCCGCTCAAATGTCACCCCAATGACCCCGATTCACCCTATGCTGATTGGTTAGCTGTAGCTAAATTTTCATACATGCTCTACTTCTACTTTACTCTACTGACCGGTACGTTACTGTTTACATGTATGATCCAAGACAAAATCCAATACCACAAAATAATCAGTTCAAATCAAAAGATTTTTAAAATGCAACTGTTCACTTTCAGAACAACTAAATACAAAACACGGCAATACACAAAAGAATGACATTCGATACTATAGTCTTAGAATGAATGTTTTCTTGTTTTCATTGTGGCAAACTGGTCAATGACATCGTCAAAATCTGTTTGTCTTGTAAGCTCGTTTTCAATGGACAGTACAGCCAGATCCGAAAGTCTCGACTGGCTCATGGTTGACGTAATTTTCTGTTGCTAATTTTCCGGTGTCCAATTTTCCGTTGCATCATTTTCTGGGTACCATTTAATTATCAATGATGTTTGAAAGTATTTTTCTTGACAAAAATGTTCTATTTAATTTTTAAGCATTTTTCGGAACATTGTAAATCAACTGCATTCTTTTAAAGGTTACCTAGAGAATTTATGCAAAGTTTATTTTTTGTTTTTTTTTTATACAAGTAAAATAAATTTACATCGTATTTTGATGTTATTATGATTTTAGTTTTAGTGATAATTTAAAAACAATAAATATTTATCATTAGTACCAATAATGGAAAATTAAGTTAAAAAATTAAAAGAGTCATTTTTGGAATCGGAAAATAGGCACAAATTTTTCCGATTCCGATACTCCAAAAAGTTCCGATTTTTGTTTTTCGGATTCTCGATTCTGACTCCGATTAATCGTCCCAACACTAGTAGATATATTCAAAAGTATATCGCTCACTCAATGGAAAATTGTATCTCAGCAAATTGATACACAGGCAAGACTGAAATTGTTGCACTTTTGGCTTCGTATTTCGCTTTGTTGTTATTAATGATGCAGAGTTAAAACACCATATCATCCGATAAAATGTTACAACAATATCTCTTGTTAGTAACCAAGATTGTAGCAACGGAAACACATGAAATCTGAAAACATTGCTATTTTTCCCACTCACAAATTTCCCGACAATTTATTAGAAACTTTCTGACGGGGGGACAAAACTGGGGAGTCATAAATTATTTCGGGGGGGGGGGGTCATATGCCCGCCTGCGAAACCCTGTGTCTCCACCACTGTTTTCAGACTATTTTGGGCACCTTAGCCTAGTTGAAAAATTTTGTTGGGGGTGACATTGTGTCACCCACTCCTGTGCTGGCACCCGGGGCGGTCCGCCCCCTTCACCTCCTTACCTACGCCACTGTTGTGACCATCGCTAACTTATCAACATTTGTTTTTGTTTTTGTTGTTTTTTTTCTACCTACATTTTTATACATTACAAATTAAACTAAAAACAACTGAATATGAAAGGATGAAAAAACTTTGGATTTTGACGTTATTCTCGGGGATTTTTCTTTTTTTTTTTTTTTTTTTTGCATTCAAATCCCTCAATTTGTTTTCCTCATGTTAAATCTCGACAGAAAGAAACACTATATAAAATTCCCTGTTTTTTTTTGTTTGTTTGTTTTTATCCATAATGCTGAATGTGTTAAAATTATTCAACATTTTAACAAGAAAAATCTCAAGTTGATGCTAAAAATTACCGCAAAACATTGTTTCATTTATTTAAGATCTCATGATCTCATATGGCGTGTGTCTCTAATTTGTATTTAGATACATTTCATTAATATTCAAGTTTTCTAGTTGAATTGTTCGCCTCTTAATTGCATATCCATTATTTTAAATAATTAGGTCGCAATAAAATTTTTATTTTATATGAATAATACCTTAAGGATATTGAGGTATGTAAAATGATGAGAACTGACACCCCAATCTAATACTGGACTTAAATTAATAAATTCTAGTTAGGAAAGAGAAAAAAATCATCAGAAATATTGTCATGAAAGTATTTATAGAAAAGGCACAGGTAAGCTACATTGCCGCAAAACATTGTTGATTTATTTAAGATGGAATGGTCTATTATGACGTCTCTAATATTTATTAAGATACATTGTATTTACTTTCAAGTTTTCAAGTTAAATTGTTTCCCTATATTGCATATGATCCATTATTGTACATAATTAGAATGCAATAAGATTTGTATTTTATATAAATACTACCTTATGAAAATTGATACGTAGTAGAATGTGTGGGGAGGCTGTGTCATAAATTTGTTGGGTGGAGGCCACGAGACTTTTGAACCGGCCCTTATATACAGAGAACATTTTTTGAAGATATTAAAAACCATGCCCTTTTAGCAACCGGTTGCATTATATATAGGAATTTTTTTCTGGAGGGGTTAAAATTCATGCAAAAAACATTCAAGGGTCGTACTATACATAAAGTCTGCTTATAGATTAGTACAAGTAAAAGTCTTGAAATACAAAGAGTACAAAAAGAGGACCCAAGTTTTTTTAATTTTATTACGATCAATGGATTCCTTTCTTTTTCCTTGTCATTTTTATAACAGATAAGCAATAAACTAAGTCCTCTATACCAATCAAGTGCTAATTCTACAACGTAACAAATACATTAAATTACAAGACGTCATCTTCGTCGGAAATTAGATTTTAGCTCGTGAACCAAAAAGCATCGCAACTTATTTTAAAATACAACCTTCAAAGGGAGATAACTGAGTAAGGTTGAAAACTATTTCATGAGTTAAATGAATAATGGGAGGCAACTTCAGATATTCAATTCCTTACGTGAAAGAAAAAAAATACATAAAATAAGAAAATTGCACAAACACGTAAACGAAATCATTCAAGGGGCGATAAAAAAGATAATTTCGACACAAAAGTGGGCCCGCATGTACATGTTAAATTTAAAATTAATATTTGTAATCTTTAATTTTTAAACGTTTAATTTTTTTTATATAAAAAAAAAATAAATACAAGAATAATTTTTTTAATCAATTCACCCCCAAGCAAGGCGATAATGCCACTAAGACGCAAGGGGTTACTAGGAGTGAAAGAGATGGTTTGGTTTGGTTTGTTTTACGGTTTATCAACCTCAATGGGTTATTTAATGCCGACAAAATTTTTATTGCTAGTAATATTTTTTTCCTTCCAAAATCTATTCCTGGTAATATTTTTTTACTCAAATATATTTTGCTGGTAATAGTTTTTAAAAAGTATTTCTGGTTTTTTTTTTTTCTTTTTTTCCTTTTTTTTTTTTTTTTTTTTTTTGTTTTGTTTTATGGCATATCAACCTAAATGGCTTATTTAATGCCGACAAGATTTTTATTGCTGGTAATATTTTTTCAAAAAAATGTAATACACTTTTCCTTCAAAAATGTATTGCTGGTAATATTTTTCCTTCAAAAATGTATTGCTGGTATTAAAACCTATTTTTACACTTTCATAGTACTTTAACCCCAGTTTAGGGGTTAACTATTTGCCCATAGCTGGGACCCTAACAGGTGCTACCACTCCAGGGCAAGGTGAACCTGGGAACAGCAGCAATTACGAGGTGGTTCCACACTTCTCAAAACCTTCTGATCAGAGTTATTGCTGCTGGACGTAGTTTATCGTCATATCCAGGACGGCTATCTACTCCTGTTTATAAGACCGAGGAGAGTGTGAACCGAACGATAGCCGAACCTATCTACTCCGATTAAAGAGAAGAAAATAAACAATAAATTAAAAAAAAAAGGGGAATCAAATTTCAGAGTTCAGGTGGAGATGTTAGACGTATAATTAAGGAAATTGCACAATGACCCCTGTTTAAAATTAGACGGCACAGAAATCCAAGAAGTGGAACAACACAAGTTTCTATGCATCATTTGATAAAAAGTTAACATTCATTCCCCCATCTAAAATATTTCAAACTAAAATGTAGCCCTCCAACTAAATCCCTCCAACTTCTGCGTGTGGTAACATATAATGAATGGGGAGAAGATCGACAAATATTAAATTATATAGATCACTACTTCGCTCAAAACTGGATTGCGCTAGTTTTATTTATGAGGCGACCAGGAAATCATATCTAAAAATACTCAACGCAACCTATCATCAAGACCTCAGATTAGTACGTTTTTTTAAGCGTTTCACCCCAAGCAAGGCGGGAAGGCACTAGCACGCAAGGGGTTACAGAGAGTTGGAGCGAGAGCAAAGAGGAGTGATAGAGGAAAGGATGAAGAGAAGGATAGGGGATAGATCAAGGCATCTGGAGACGTCGATTGACATTACATTTGAATAGTTGGAGATTATAGCTATCAGGGAAACAGGAAAAGGGGAGGGAGTTCCACAGGCGAGAGGTGCGAGATATGAAGCTATTGGAATAGAAGAGACGGCTACATTTAACAGTTTCGACAGTGAAAGGGTGTGAGCTAGATGCCAGCCTAGTAGAACGCTTAAATTCGCTTGAAGCTTGTAGAACATTCCCGGTAGAGAGCTTATACTCAGAAGCTAATGAAACACCTTCACATTTAAGGCGCAATAAACCGGCACTACAGTACTATGTCAAAATAAAACCATGCCCAACTAACCGAGCTTAAACCTAATTACTGTGGTCTATTCCAACAAAAAGACAATACCATACAACCCGATGGACTCAGGATGAAATCCATTGCAGGAGAATTAGGGACCACACTCCTTAACATACAAGAAACGACTGAAGACACTATTCCAACATAGACAATCAAGCAACCCGAAATCTTTCTAGAATTAAATAAACACCCTAAACAAAACGCACCCACTCACATTCCAGGACATGTTTCAGGGCATTTCGGAAAACTACCCTAGCCCATCTATAGAGACGGGTCAGAGTGTGAGGACCAGACAGGATGTGCAGTAATGAGACAAAATATTACCATAACAGGCGCCTCTCAAAGGGAAGCTCTGTTTTCACTGCGGAGTCCTGTGCAATAGAACTGGCCCTGAACATCGTCACACAGAGTAAACAACTTAATTTTTTCGGGCTAATGGCTTTGAAACAAACGAAAAACCCTACAACCCACTCATTATCAAACTAATATATAACATGTGCCCAACAAACAGGACATCAACCTATGTCGGATTTCTAGGCACATCGGAGTGGAAAGTAGACCTAGCAGCCAAATCAGCTTTAGATATGGATATAGACACAAGGACCCAAATCCCATATACAGACTTTAAGGGTGTCCTGGGTAAGACGATAAACTACGTCCAGCAGCAAGGCCTCTGATCAGGTTTTGGGTAGCATGGAACCACCCCTTAATTGCTGGTGTTCTCAGGTCCACCTTGACCCGGGGTGGTAGCACCTGTTAGGGTCACAGCTATGGGTAAATAGTTAACCCCTAAACTGGGGTCGAAACACTATGAAAGTGTAAAAATATGTTTTAACACCAGCAATGCATTTTTGAAAAAAAAATTGCCAGAAATAAAAATCTTGCCCTTATTAAACGACCCATTAAGGTTTTGATGGGCCGTAAAACAAACCAGACCAGACTCTTTGCAAAAAACCTCTTTACAAAAATACATCAATAAAACCTGATTTATAAATGGATATCTTACAAAGAATACATATTCTATTCATACAAATCTATTGTAAAAATCTTGTTGGCATTAAATAACCTATTGAGGTGTTGATATGCCGTAATGCAAAATAAACCAAATGCCATCCTTTTGAAATTATGCAATTTACCACCAGCTTCAAAAGCCGTATAAGTTTGCTTTATGTAGGGGAACTTGATAATACGCACTTTTAGGTCTAGTATAGAATATCTGTCTATATTTCTATTTACATTATTCGGACTATCTTTGTTGCCATGTTTATCCCAATGTTTCGGCCTTCTTCAGGTGGTTGGAATGGCGAATTGAACACTTTATTTCGCTCACTGGAGTAGACTGTTCTAGTTCCACGTGTCATATCTAATGGATGTCACTTATCAGTTATCTCCTGTTAATTCCCCTCTGAAAGTTTTTAACCAGTTATTGAACTCACACTCTTTGGGTCCTATCACTGGATCTAACTAACGCCTTTATCAACTGTGCCATCTGTCCTTGAGGACATCTGTGTATGAATTTCTGGGTATTATAAACCTAATGTCTTCAGCAACCATTTTTTACCAGTGCTCATATTGCAATTTTTGTTATTATTATAGCTTTTCTCTGGCACTTATTACTGGCGTCCTGGGTATGACGATAAACTACATCCGCGTCCTGGGTATAAACGATAAACTACGTCCAACAGCAA
Organism: Acanthosepion pharaonis; assembly: GCA_903632075.3. Taxonomy (NCBI): domain Eukaryota; kingdom Metazoa; phylum Mollusca; class Cephalopoda; order Sepiida; family Sepiidae; genus Acanthosepion; species Acanthosepion pharaonis. The sequence continues at coordinate 420,711 of CAHIKZ030005595.1, read as the reverse complement.
GGCATCTAATCAGGAGGTTTTGAGGAGCGTGGAACCACCTCTTAATTGCTGGTATTCCCAGGTCCACCCTGATCCGGGGTGGTAGCACCTGTTAGGGTCCCAGCTACGTGCAAATAGTTAACCCCGAAACTGAGGTAAAAAGCATTATAAAAATGTAAAAATAGGTTTAATACCAGAAATACTTTGTAAAAAATATTACTAGAAATAAATTTTCAGCTATACTTTTTTAAAAAAATAATATTACCAGCTATACATTTTTGAGTAAAAAAATATTAACAGACGAAACAAAAATATTACCAGGAAAAAAAAGCTGTCGGCATTAAATGACCCATTGAGGTTGATATACTGTAAAACAAAAGAAACCAAATCTTATTACTGGTTCCCATATTGTATTCATTTTTATGCTTGGTCGGCTCAGGAGATTTTTGTGACCTAGTATATGGAGTACTTTGCTATTTCCGAAACCATCGTTGTAATCTAAGGTAGAGGACAGGCATCTTTTAAGGTAAAAAAAAAAACGATTTATCGTTTGTGGATAATCTATGACTAAATCTTTTTTTGTTTCCTGTCCTTAGTCACCACAACTTGCGACACTCCACGAAGATCTACTGGGCCCAATGATATCTGAATCCAAAAGACTTTTTTTATTTCCTTCCTTATAAGTGCCTCTTCTTCTCTAGAGAAGAAGAGGCACTTATAAGGAAGGAAATAAAAAGTCTTTTGGATTCAGATATATGTCAGTAGTCAGGTGATAGATTTTCAAAGATGAAATCCTTATGCTAACTGGTCCACACAGTTTTAGAGGTAGTCTATTGACCTCATAAAATTTCCCTTTTTTTTTGTAAGCTTTGAAAGTATTGCCCGAGGATTACACCAGGACATAAATTATCCATTGAGGGTAAATAATTTTTTTTGTAAGTTTCTGTACCCACCGTAAGATTTGCTTTACATTTTCCTACAGTTTTTAATAACAGACGAAGCTATTCTGATGGCAGATTTATTTTATAGGTACCTCCTCGAGATCGCTAAAAGAAAGAGCATAGCATGATGAAAAAGTCGCCAAACTTGACGAAAACAAAATTTTATCGTCTAAATTTTTATGTTATTATTAAGAGGAAGGATCAAGGTATTTTGGGGGTATTATTTTACATTTTTTAATCGTTCCTAGCACGTCCGAAATTTTCGTAAAAAATCTTCTTTTCTTTTTTGAGTCAGCAAAATTGGCAGATGGCAACCATTTTTTTTTTTTCATTTTATAAAGAAAAATGAAAATCTCAGTTTGAAATTCTTTTAAATATCAATTATTATTTTTTCAAAACTTATTTCAAGAAAATCAGAAATTATGTTTTTTTAGCGATCTCGTGGAGGTACCCAAGTTAGATGTAACGGCCAAAAAATTTAAATGAAAATTGTTAAATTAATAACCTCTTGTTATTTAAAAAACATAATACATAAACCTATCTCATGCTAAAATAATTTCAATATTAATTACGTAAAAAAAAAAAGAATTAAGGTTATTGATTCACTTTTATTTATTAGGCATTAAATTACGTCGTTTAGGATACCCTATAATTTATCTAAACTTTTCAGTTAATATAATGAGCGTCTCTTAAATTTTAAAACAAAAAAAAACAATACTTTTACTTTTGTTTATAAATAAAATACTTGTTTCAAAATAAATCCTTACACTTGCGCACATACACATACACACATTATATATATTTAAATAAAAACATACCACTTTAAGGTTCCATGTAATAAATTATTTCACCACAGCCCTTTTAAAAGGACTGCGGATCATCAGACTTTACTTCCAAAGGTTGAAACAAAAAATGAAAAGAAATTTACACATTTTTGACGGGCTGTATTAAACATATGTAAATTAACGAAGTGAGGAAGTGAGGGGGAGAGGGAAGACATGAGTGAGTTAGATGTAATTTAAAATTTCTATACTTTCATACTCAAAATTATTTGAGGAGGTCTAGACATTGACACATTTAAACGGAAGTTATATATTGATATCGAAGGGGTAGAGGAGAAAAAACACATAAAGAGAAAAAGAGAGAAGGAAGTCATGAGAGAAGGTATCACTAATTTTCTTTGAAAAAAAAAAAGGCTAGAAACAGACGCTGTTATTTTGTTTTACTTTGAAAGTGTTATATTGGGGGTTCATAAAGATTATAATGTTTGATATAAATTTGAATGTCTCTAAACTGTCTACAAATAATTTGATTTGATGTCTCTTAGGGATTTAAATTTTTTTTTAAATTTTGGTGATTTTCTATGAAATAGTCGATTAGAAAAATATTCATAGAAAGTACACACACACACACACATATATATATTATATTATATTATATATATATATATATTTTATGATTTTTCAATTTTACTTTCCTTCGTCCCATCTCTCTCCCCACCTCGTCTTTCCCTCCCTCTTATTCTAACATTAGATTGTCTATGGTGTGTGTATGTCACCACGAAATGTATCTTTATGCATTAGACATCCGACAACATTCATTTTTCTCTTACTTAAACCCCTTCCACCCACCTCTCCTAAAATTCTCTCTGTTAAGGTTTAATCTTCCTCCTCCTCATACTTACACTCTCTCTAAATTCTGTTTTTATTTCCGGAGTTGTATTTTCTGTTTTCTTTTTTAATTTGTAGGTCAGATGAATTGGCTCGTATTTACGATTCCAATGGAATAAATTATGACCATGGAATATTAGTGTTTAAGCCTTTTTTTATATATATATATATATATATATATATTAACCCACTTAAATGCAGCACAATAATAACCATTTATTTATCTACTTTCCGCTATTATTATCACAAATAAATAAAATTGGCTCGGAGTGGGCTGGATAAATAATTGTTATTCATTCGCAAAGTTGATAAATCCGGGTTTCTCTGTCACTGTTTTGCCTTCTATTTATTCACAATGAGGAGAAAAGAAAAACCTGTCAGTGACCGAGTTACTGAAACAAGTGATACGGGCCTGAAAACCATACTAATTTACATGATTAGTACGACTCGCTGGTTTTACGACATATCAAGGTTTTAGAACTGGTGAATAATTTTGTCACTCCCGCCTTAATTTAACTGCTATAACTTCCCCCCTAAAGACGCTTCACGGTATTACTGCCGATGCTTATCCCCACCCACCGAACACACACTTGTCTTCGTACTCTCTACTCCATTATAAGCTGAAAGTAGTAAAATAGCTATCGTCAAAATGCCGGGGTTTAAATCTTAAACTTTATCGATACATCTCTCTCCTTCAACACTGTTATCGTAGAAAGACTTGACCTCAAAGTCTTTATAGATAGCTGCATAAATCCACCTGGTAAGTCACTGAACCTCATAAACTTGAAGCTAAGTCTGTTAAGAAACAATGAAAGATACTAACGTCTTCCAATACTTACCGCCTGACTTGCATTGACTATTAAAAATTTAGTGCTGAAACTTTTTTACAGTAAGATTAACCCTATGCAAGGCCCGGGGGACACTCTATGTAGAGGAATTACGTTAAAGCGAAGTTTATATGTATAGGAGGGAAAGATAATGGTCAACTCTACACTTGAACAGATTAAGATTATAATGATCTAGAACACGTCCTCTTGGGAGTCTCTTCCACAGGGCAGTGGCTCGCAGGAAGAGTCTGTTTGAGTGGAACTTACTTCTCGTCGATGGAATACGGAGAGAACGTGAGTGGTTTTCTACTATGTAAATGGAATGGCGGGTCCTAGGCGTAAAGATTAGATCTGATGGAACCAAGGACTGTTTCGTCCGAGCACGTTCCATGTTAGTAGGGCAGTAAGAGGCTCACCACAACCCACCCGTAAGAGAGAAGTTTGAGGTTGGAAAATAATTCTTCTCCAACAAGGACTCTGAGACGTTTTTTATCTCTATCAAAACTGGAAAGTGAGGACCGGGAAGCTCCTGTACAAATCTGGCAACAGTACTCCATTTTCGCCCTGATCTGGCTCTTGAGGGCTGCATGAAGAGTCAGGTACTTACTGGAGCGGTACAGGGATCCGACAATTTTACCTGCATCTTTAGCGGTGAGCCCTCTTTTTAAATCAAATGTTACGAAAGTTGGAATTGTACTATATTCCTTTTCATCCTACCTGTGTGAATAATATATATATATATATATAATATTTTTTTTTGTTTAAAAATATGATTCCTTCGCTACATAAGAGTTTCAACAGTCCTCCATTTTCAGCCATATGTAACTCTTATAAAGGTAGAGGTCGTCTACTCGACTGTACGCTCTAATCGTCTCCCTAGATACTAGCTGTACAAGATCAATATTTGAACCACTTCCGGTGGAACTAAATCTCGGTTGTGGTATGAACTTCGCTGTAATTTACAAGTAAGGCTCACCGCCATTAAATCCCCGCGAGGAAGGTTCATCGTGAAAAAACAAGATTTACCGTGCGGAAACGTCACCGCATCAATTCATCAGATTTCCCTGTTAATCTTAGAATTAATCTAGAAACTTCCATGATAGCTAAATGGGTTGAACCAGTCACGACGGAAGGAAAAAAAAAACGATGTTACTTCTAATGGGAGAATTTGAAGACTTCATTCTAAATAACAGCGACAATAATTGTATTCCTGTCAACTTGCCAGGGCCGGTGTAAGAGTCTCTGCGCCCCCTTCTAATCTGATACCCCACCCACTCAAGTACCCTCTCAGTTTACATAAGGTAGCATTCATATAAACTTTATTGTAACCCACTTATGTATAATAATGGATCATATGCGATATAGGTGAACAATTTCAACTAGAAAAATTGAAAATAATTATAATGTATCTAAGTACAAATTAGACATGTCACAATAGATCATTCCATCTTAAATAAATCAATGTTTTACAAAATTTTAAGAGCAACTTGATATTTTCAACTTAAAAAGTTGAAAAATTTTAACTCCTTCAATATTATGGATGAAAAATAATGATTTTTTTCTCCCAGAGACTTAGCATAAGCGAAACAAAATCAGTTTTGAACAAAAAAAAAATGGCGGCAAATTACAATTTTTCATTCTTTAATAGTTTAGTGCCTACTTTAATTTGTAGGGAAAAGTAAATGTTAATATAGTGAGGGTAACAAAACACTATCCGTGGCTCCCAGTCGGGTTTGCCTTTAACATCGTAAGACTTGGTGGGAAGTACACACCAGCCCTGGACATCGCATTCAAAAAACATGTTTTAATTAAGTGAAAACGCATAGTCATTTAATTACTTTTATCGGTTTTAAAAATGTTTCAGATAAGTTCATAACTAAAATTAGACTCCCATTAAAAATGTTTTTAACCTTTTATCGTGAACGTAACAGACACGGTTGCAATTAGTTAAATACTTTCGACAATATTCCACATTTCCTTTACCCAGGTACCCAACCCTCGTCAGCTGGGGCTACAGAATACGCCGACTCCACCTCCTCACGCCACCTGTTTGCTAGTGACTTCGTAATGCCTAGAAGAGAAACCAATCATAGAGGCTGAGAAGTCCATGATCCGGGTCTATATAATTAAGCCCAACATTGTCACACACCCTTGGGGCTTCAGAATATGGCGACTACACTTATGAAGAGGGGTGAGAACCAATGAGACCACCTGTTTGCTGCCTGTGGCGACCCTTAATGTCTGGGGACGATATCCTGGTGGTTGAAGGTTTCAGAAGTCAGATACTTCGGATTCCCAAAACATCACTTTGGCCCTTACTTGGACTATACGTGCGGTCGGAGAGGCCCGATACGATCAATCGGATGGTCATGACAAGCCCTAGTCCCGATAACTATATAAATTGATAGAATACTTTATAACTAAATACAACACCCCGTATAAACACCAGGATAAAATACCATCTCTATACAGTTTATAGGCGTTAGAACGCGATGGCTGAGGATCAATCGGTTTAAATAGATCTAGATTTAAACATGGCTGTAAATATATCAGTTTGTACACTTATTTAGAAAAGTGCAACAAATAGTTTAACGAGAGCCCAGTCTCTCTCGAACACGAGTATACTGGTTTGTGTAGCCCTGACCTGTCAAGATGACTGGGTTCCCCCCCCCTTGACACGTCCCAATGCTACATTCCTAGGTGGGTGGGGAGCTCAGGCAGTGAATTCTTTCTACATCAAAATATGAATGACCAAAATAAAAAAAAAAGCCCAAAACATATCTTTCAGACTGATTGTGAAAAAGAACTAAATACTAAGTTTCCAAGACTTCTTGTGCTCGTGTCCCTAGATGAAACTCCGAGCAAAACTTCCCCTTGATTGAAAAGGTTTCTATCCACCAGGATAAACCCAAAAATATTTAAGAAATTGAGAAATAGCAATTTGCGAGTAAAAGTGTAAATAAATAGAAAACTTGCAGAAAGTTTAATCAAGATTAAGACTTCGCATCACATTAAAATAAAACTCTCCCTTCCCCCGTGAAAGACTAAACACTTCTACGAGTTATTACAAGCAGTTGTCTCTTGCTACACCTGACGAAATCATATCTGCCTTAGGAACCCAAGGGTCAGTGACTACCGTAGAATCACAATAAAAAGGAAAGGAGAAATTAGGACAACGGACACGTGTAACCTTTTGTCACATTCCAAATGCCTAGAAAAATAAGTCTGGTACCAAACTGAGTCAGTGGAATAATATATTTCTGCTCCGGTACGGTACTTCAAGTACCAAAAAGCTTGGCATCACAGTGATAGCCGCAGGAGTCGACCAACATTTAGAAAAATGTGGGCAAACGGATTCAGACAATATGAAAGTAGAATGCCACTACGAAGTCAGATATGCTAATTATCAAGAAAATCATTCACAGCCTACACACTATAATATGACTTCTCGAGAAGGAGAGTCCAGGTTAAATGTAAATGAAATCTCATTCGCCGGGGCAAGACGAATAGTAAAAAGCGACATCAAAGGCCGTTCCTATTGCAAAAACAATGAAAGGAAGTGCCACAACGAATACCAGTCAACCTGACAAATACAGGGACCTCATTAAGTTCGTACAAAAAAATGCAAAATCTACCTCTGAAACACAGGCTACTCCTCCAAAAAAATACAAAATTTACAAAGCAAAGGTCGCAGTGATTTCCTATCAGTGCAACGATAACCATTAAAGATAGACTAAGAAATTATCTCCGCCCCCCACCGCAAAAAAAGTCAAACAAAAATCGGAAATTCAGTGACCAAATTCCTACCCCAAATCGATTTGACAAACCAAAAAAAATGGTGGAAAGCCAGAATCCATAAACGGCCAAGACGTTCAAACTCGAAACCTCGGAAAATTAAATCAAAACCACCACTTACTAAGCCAAAGCCCCCAAAATGGAACTGCCGTAGAATAAAGGCAAACTTAAATGGACCGCTTCTGCTAATAAGTCCTATCACCAGCAGTTGCTTGCTTTCAGGAAATCTTCCTTAATCAAAATGACAAACTGAATATAAAAGAATACCAACAATACAACTCCACACATGACACTGGGCTTCGAGCGTCAAACAGTACAACCATTGTAGTTAGTTAAATTTTACCTTGGGTACATCATTCCTAATTTATAGACGGCTGCTGTTAAAGTGACTTTACACAGGCCAATAAACATCTGCTCAGTGAATATCTCACCAAATGAACCAGTAAATGAAGCTGAAATTCATTAAATCATAAGACAACTTCCTGCATCTAAGAGACTTTAACTGTCACAGCATCATATGGGATCGTAAAGACGCAAACTAAAAAAGGACCTTAGAAATAATAATTTATAACGATTTATGATAAAACCCGGACTTGCATAACTTCATTTTCAGGAAGACTTATTCCTATGTGATCCATCAATTTATATGGATTTCACCTGAAAGGTACTGGCAGACACAAGCGGTAGCCATCATTTACCAATCGTCGTACGCAACTCAGAAAATAATGATAAAAATCCTCTTCGTTGGAAATTAGGCAGCCCGAACTGGGTAGAATTTTAAAGCCAATGTTCTGAAAAGCTAGTTGAAAGAGAAAAGTATCAAGGACTTAAAACATTTCACCGAAATTTTTATCTCTATAGTTAAATGCATTCAAAAAAAAAGTTCAACGCCAAAAAAATGCAAGACATTCGTTCAATGATAAATGTAAAAAAGGCATCTAAGATCAGCTCTGAGAGAATTCAACAAACCTCTAATTTTCTGCAATTTAAGCATCTCCGAGCAAATGCACGGAAAATAATTACAGAAACCAGAAAAAGAATGCCGGAAAAACGTCAACAGGCTCAATTCTGCTACAAAAACAAAATCCGTGTGGAATATGAAGAAAATAGCAGGCAAATACCAAACACCTCGATAAATAACTAAAATAACCAGAAAAATGGATATCGCTGACCAACTAGTAAAAACAATCTCTAAAAATTAATCTGTCAAGAACGGTAACCAACAATTTCTAAAGTTCAAACAAAAAGCGGGAAAAACAATAACTAAAGTGTAAATCAATGCCGAAAGCAATAACTTACCATTCACTCTGGAGGAACTAAATGAATGCTTAAAGAAAACCCACAATACAGCTGTGAGTTCAGATGATATCCACTACAAATTCATAAAACAGCCAGCAAATCATTACAACTGCTAAGATTGTATAATAACGGATGGACAAATAGCAACTTCCCACAAATGTAGATTTATTCATTATCCCTATTTCAGATCCTGAAAGCTGCAGGCAGATAGCATTAATTAGTTTAATTATGTAAAACTATGGAAGAAAATTCTTATTAATCTCAGTAACAGTTCAATTTGTCTGTATTTTAGTTGTTCTGCTGGGCCTCGTTGCATCTCTGAAATCTGCTTTTCAGTAGGAAGGAATATATATATATATACTTGCGTATTTTTTTTTTTTTTTTTTTTTTTTTTTTTTAGCAAGCTTCTACGATTCCGTCGTAGTAGTGCGCAAGTTTGTCAACACCGAAAATGAGCGTGGTGCCAGTTCATATATATATGTGTGTGTGTGTATATATATATATATATATATATATATATATATATATATATACACACATGGTCTCGTATTCTAACTGAATCTCCTGCTTTTAACAGTTCCAATTCTCTTGTATCTCGTCTGTTATCATATTTTGTTTCTTCAGCCTCTGTTGATTTTTCTTTCGGAGGATTGCTTTAATCAGGTTTCTTGGACCCATGCAGATCCCCGTCCTGGGTATGACGATAAACTACATCCGACAGCAAGGCCTCTGATCAGGAGGTTTTGAGGAACGTGGAACCACCTCTTAATTGCTGGTGCTCCCAAGTCCACCCTGATCCGGGGTGGTAGCACCTGTTAGGGACCCAGTTATGGGCAAATAGTTAATCCCCCATCTGGTATCAAAACGCTATGAAAGTGTAAAAATAGGTTTTAATACCAGCAATACATTTTTTGGAAAAATTATTACCAGCAATGAACTTTTGAAAGAAATTACGAGCTATACACTAAAAAAAAAAAAAACACTTATCGGCATTAAAAAAAACCATTGTTGTTGATATGCTGTAAAACAAACCAAACCAGTATGGCAAGCATGTGAAATCGCATACACTATTAAACATATTAATGGAATATTCAGTCCTTACTCTCTCCCGCCCTGTCGGCTAGAGCTTCAGATTACGCCGACTGCATCTCTACAATGAGGCGTCCTGGGTATTACAATAAACTACATCCGACAGGAAGACTGCTGATCGGGTGGTTTTGAGGAATGTGGAACAACTTAATTGCTGTTGTTCCCAGGTTCACCCTGACCCGAGGTGGTAGCACCTGTTGAGGACACGGCTATGGGCAAAAAGTTAAATAAAAACTCTGAAAGTTGTTTTTTTTTTTTTTTTTTTTTGGTAAAAAATATCAACACACTTTTAAAAAAAAAAAAAGTATTGATACATATTCTATTCATACGAACCTGTCGGCATTAAATAAGCCATTGTGGTCGATATGCCATAAAACAAAATAAACCAAAACACAAACTATGAAACATACCTCTGAAAGTACAAACTATCGAGTTGAATGCATAAAATTGCGTTCAAAATCTTGACTTCAGCATTTTATAACCCCTAAAGATTGATATGTCGCTAAAAAAACATTCAAAGCCAGCATAGGCCCAATAGGAACTCTTGAAAATAAGTTGAACTGTGATTTTAAACGTAGTCCGAATCCCGTCCTGGGTATGACGAACTACATCCGGCAGCAAGATTTTGATCAGAAGGTTTTTGAGGATCGTGAAACCACTTCTTAATTACTGGTGTTCCAGGTCCGCCCAGACCTAGGATGGTAGCACCTGCCAGGGTCCCAGCTATGGCCAATTAGTTAACCCTCGAAAGGGAGTCAAAACACTCTGAAAGTAGAAAAATAGGTTTTTAATACCAACAATACATTTTTGGAAAAAAGCATTGTCAGCAATAAAAATCTTGTCGGTATTAAATAACCTATTGCTTTAAACCAAATCAAACCAAAATATTACCAGTAATAAAAATCTTGGGGATTTTAAATAACCCATTGTGGTTGATTTGCCGTAAAACAAATCAAACATTAACCCGAATCATTGCTTGTAGTCTAATTTAGCTGAAGACATTCATCTTAGGAAATTATTCACTGTGTCTAACTTTATAAAAACGTTTGGCTGAAACTCTTGGTGTAATGAAGTCTGCCGACAAATCTGATTTTATAATAAAACAAGTTTAAGATATATTTCTGTGCGCTTTATACATGGAAACTTCCAATCTATTAAGTAAAGTGGATTATGGCTCACCTTTCTTATGTAAGTTTCATATCCAAAATCAGTGTTACGTTATTCTCACTGGTTCCAAAATTGTTAATACAACATTAAATTGGAAACTAATTATTATACAATTCAAAAATCTGTCCTGGGTATGATGATAAACTATATCCGGCAGCTAGGTTTTGAGGAGCGTGGAACCATCTCTTAATTTCTATTGCTCCCTGGTCCACCTTGACTCTGGGTGGTAACACCTGTTACGGTCCCAGCTATGGACAAACAGTTAACCCCCCCCCCCAAACTGGAGTCAAAAACACTATGAAGGTATTTTTTTAAAAATATGAAACTACCAGGTACATTTTCATAGTAAAAACTTATTAATATATTTTTGTAAAAATTACTAATGCTCTCAAAATTTAATTCTGGTAATAAATGACCCATAAGGAATTGATATGCCGATAAAGAAACGATTCAAATGTTTTCGGTTTAAATAACCAACAGAGGGTTGATGAACCGTAAAAGATTAATAAATCCTGTATACACAACTGTAAATATGTACGACAGCTTCATCTCGTAAGGGGAAATCAGCAATATCTCGATCATTGTCTGTTTCGAATTCTTACAGAATCTCATCAAACGCATCTCTGACATCTTCAGTCGCTTCGAGACAAAGTTTTGCTAAATCTGCTTTCAGGCGGGAAGAATGAAAAAAAAACTTCCGCTCCACCCCTTAAGAAAAGATTCCTTCGGAACCATAGATGAACTGCGACCTCTGCATCCCTTCACCAATTCATTTCCAATTCGAGTTCAAGGTCAAACCAGACGCCGAACATTTTGACTCTTCTGTCCGTAAACTTCTCACAACCCAACACTTATCGCGATTGATCTTGGGCCCCTCTGACCTCTCTACCGACTTCGCCAATCTCGGTACTGTTCGATACAAGAACCGAAACATCGTTGGCATAGACAGAGTATCTGGCCGAGATGGTAGCAAAATTCTGAGTAGGAGCGGATTTGCCTTTAATTTGCGAAGAAGAATCAGGAAAGGCGAAAGTGAACAATTTCGACGAATGGAGGGAAACATTACAAAAGGTTCCGATTTTACTCCATTCATTTCTATCAGTGCTCCGGGGGTCGCAAACAGAAGTCGGACCAAGAGGCGGACGTATGTCCAGAAACTGGCTGCTCTCAGAAAAGACTCCAGAAATCGTTTGTCAACCCTATCAAATAGTTTGGCCCGATTTAAATTGATCGGCGCGGTTTCATTGTCGACTTGCTCGATGATCAAGAGGACCACATGAAAGCTGCCCTGAATATTCCTGACCTTCACAGTACAAGTCTTCCGGAGCCAATCAGACAAAATATGACAGCCTACAAACTGCCAGCTAAGATCTTGGCCCAAATCTTTAAGTGTCTAACCTCGATAAGGGCCTAAATTACCTATCCCATCCCCCATCGTTTTTGTTCTTGCGTAACAACTTTATCACACCCCTGGTGAAATTCCGCCCGACCAGCTTCAGCTATTTTCAGATTCTCTAATGGGAGCCCTCTCTGCTAGCCACCCCCCAGGAAGAGAAAGTCGGCCAAATACACGACAAAATAGGAACTCAGAACGGGCTCAGTAGTCACGGTTTGCCCATTCGACGATATGTCGATTGATTGGACGAATTTCGAAATTCTTCTGCAAGCAGCTATATTCATTGCCTTCTAACCAAATAATTATCCGTCCTGGGTAAGACGATAAGCTACGTCCTACAGCAAGGCCTCTAATCAGGAGGTTTTGAGGAGCGTAGAAACGCCTTTTAGTTGCTGGTGTTCCCAGGTCCACCCTGACCTGAACACCTGTTAGGATCCTAGCTATGGACAAATAGTTAACCTCCAAACTGAGGTCAAAACACAATGAAAATGTAAATAGTTTTAATAGCAGAAATACTTTGTAAAAAAAAAAAAAATATATATTACCTGCTATACATTATTAAAATATTACCAGCAATAAAAATTGTTGGCATTAAATAACCCATTGTGGTTGATATGCCGTAAAACAAACCAAACCTAATTGTTAGTTAAGAAATGCCGATGCTTTACCAGATCAAAATAATTTCCTACCTTAAATAGTTATATATATATATATATATATATATATATATATATATACCAACACACATAACACCTACAACAGATAATGTACAAGCCATATATCTATAAAACATACGTTTACTTTGAACATATAAAATTACGCGGAAAACATTAGTTGAAGCCATAAAACTGCGTTCAAAATATTTAGATTTCGGCATTAAATAACCCAATTTTATTTGACGGCTTCTTTTGGTGCGTTGCTTTGCCGGTTTTGTACTATAATTTAAGACTTAACAAAAACCATTTGCTGTCGAAATATTTTCGACCATTAGGCGCGGTTTCTTTCTTCCAATAAGACTAAGTTCTGCATCCTCCTTTTGCTAAACCACTAAAAGATAGCAACGTTATTTTTCGTAGAATTCTAAAATGACATCCGTATTAAAAAAAAGTCGACAATACAATGCTTTGTTTTCATTGTGCACTTAATGATAAAATTGTTGCGCAATGGAAGCATCAGTAACTTTTAATTTCTGGCTGGAAATTACTTGTGCTCTCATCAATGATTAATATTCAAACCTGTCCGGTTTTGGTGGAAACTTGACTGAAAACCATCTTTCTCAAGGAAAGACACTTCAAAAGATCAAGGACATACAATAAAGAGTAACTGGTTACAAATACACAACTAAAAGGATTCTATCTTTTTAAGAATTGTAAAACGATTTTCATACAAAAACATGTCTATAAAAAATTCATTTATTGGGTTTAAAATTAATTTAAAAATTTGTTCGGGAATTTAGACAGAAATGTCTATTTTCTGCCTGGTATTCAGTTTGGTTTATTTAAACTGAGAAAAACAGTGCTGGGTATGACGACAAACTACATCCGGCAGCAAGGCCTCTGCTTGGGAGATTGGGGTTTTTCAGAAACGTAGGGACCACCTCTTAATCACTGTTCCTAAGTCCACCCTGACCTGCAGTGGCAACACCTGTTAGTCCTAGCTATGAGCAAACAATGAACCCTCAAACAAAAATAAACATTACGTAGTAAATTTAGAGCAATATATTTTTATAGTAAAATGACAATTAATACAATATGTATAGCAATACATTTTTGTAATGAAATTCGCAACAATACATTTTTTTCACCTATAAACAATATATCTAAACATATGTTTACCCTGGAAATATAAAACAATCCAAGATTTTAAATTTCCTTAAAGTTGGATTATTCTCAAAAATATGAATAATTGAAAAATGGTTCAAATATATGTGTATACATACACAACTTTTTTTTTCCTTTTACCAAACTATGAATCTATTTCAAAAAAATTGTTGGCATTAAATGACCCACTGACGTTTTGATATGTCATAAAACACAACCAACCAACAACCCTGGAAATATAAAATCTGTACTTGAAACCGTAGAACTGCATAGAAAATACATAGATTTCGGCATTAGAGGTTGATATATAGTTAAACAAAATCAACAAATGAACAATATTTAAAGCAGGTTTACCAACAATAAACCTCATCTATAGTCGAGAGCATACAACTGCGTTCAAAGGATTTAGATTTTGACATTAAATAACCCATAGAGATTTTTTGTTTAGCAAAATATCCATCTTTCAAGGAAGGCCGGTAACTCCCAGCGTAGACAACTGAACCATAAATTTTAGCTTACAATTGTAGACTAGGTAATACATTTTTATAAAAAAATTATTAGAAAACATAATTACCAGCAATACATTTTTGGAAAAAATATTAGCAATAGATCTTAAGGTAAAAAATATTACCAGCAATAAATTTTTGGAAAAAATATTACAAGCAATAAAAAAAATTGTCGGCATTAAATAACCCATTGCAGTTGATATGACGTAAAGCAAACCAAACCTAAAATTATTTAGGACTCATTTGACTTCGTGGGCGTTCTAAGCCATTTGTTTTGTCTTCCATGTCATAGTTTTACGGCATATCAAAACCCTTGCATCATTTAATGCCGAAATTTAATGGGCTTTTGCTGAATAAAACCTTGTATTTAAACAGTATTTTATTTTTTTTAAATACTAAGTCTGCTGTCATGTTTATATGATTTTTTTTAATTATCTTTGAGATAATTTTATTTTCTCTCAGCAACCGCATGTAAAATGAATCAGTATTTTGAAAAAATTTAAGTTAGTTTGGTAGTATTTTAAGTAGATTGAATTAAAATTGTTACAATTTATCAGTATGTGATGGTGAATGACACTTGGGATGCCACAGATACCGGAGGATCTTCCTTTTTTTTTTCCTTAAGATGTAAGAATGGCTTATGGTAGTATGTACACTTCTGTTAGAGTTTAGTGTTTCCGATGCCATTCTCCTACAGTTGGTTTAATTTTGAACAATTTATTATTTGGGAAGGAGTTCCATAGATTCTGCCACTCCTCGCGGATATATTTACAAATTGTTGGTTTCACATTTATATCAGGAATTTCCCGATTTTGTAAAATTATCCCAAGCCTCGCCGCCCTGTCGGCTGGGGCTGTAGAATACGCTGACTGCACCTCTGCAGAGAGGGTAAGACCCCCTCCCCCCACAAAGGGGGGGACCGGGTCTGACGATAAACTACATCCGCGTCCAGGGTAAGACAAACTACGTCCAAGGCCTCTGATAAGGTTTTGAAGAGCGTGGAACCACCTCTCAATTGCTGATATTCTCAGGTCCACTCTGAACCGGGGTGGTAGTACTTGTTAGGGTCTCAGCTATGGGCAAATAGTTAACCCCGAAACTGAGGTAAAAAGCATTATAAAAGTGTAAAAATAGGTTTTAATACCAGAAATACTTTGAAAAAAATTATTACCAGAAATTAATTTTTGAAAAAAAAAAAAAAAAAAAAAAAAAAAACTATTCCCAGCAATAGGTTTTGAAAAAAGAAATTACCAGCAAACATGTGATTGTACTCAAAAATATAAGTAATTGAAAAATGGTTCAAATATATATGTATATATACACACCTTTTTTTTTACCAAACTATCGCTATGTATCTATTTCAAAATATTTGATGGCATTAAATGACCCACTGAGGATTTGATATGCCATAAAACAAAACAAAACAAAACAACCCAAGCCTCAGACGGCCATCACCCGAGGCTTTACCTCTCCCTCGGCAGTGGGGTGGAGGGCTGAGTTTATTGCGCGGCACCTGAGGCGTCCCCAAATGTTTAAACGCTTTAAAGTTTTCGGTTCCAGCCTCAGCTCTGTTTATTTAAAATTACCGTATCTAGGTGGGAAAACTCAAACGTTGGCCGACAGTATCGTTTTCTGTAACAGATTTTTTTCCACTGCCAGGTTGCGTGTCGTTTTAGGAACAGTATTTCTCTCATTTGTCAAAAATGTTCTTCCTATTTTCAAAGTAATTCAATTGTGTACAAATTCAATTGTCAGTGTGAAGCTGAATACATAGGACGGACCAATCAGCGACTGGAAACCAGAATTAATCGGCTCGTTCCTGCCAGTATAATACTGAGTGGTTTGAGTCACTCTTTGATAGTAACTCAGTCTGCACATGATTCGGCCATTGTCTAGTACTTGCTTGATAACCTTGACTGTACGAATAAATGTGAACAATTCTTTCAGTTTTGCACAGAGCCCAGTCCGCTCATTTTTGTCTACTTGAAGCGATATACATTAAGTTACATCAACCGGTTCTGTACAAACAGAAGGAGCATTTTATTCGCTCCTTCAATCTCTTCGAGGTTCGTAAGTACTATTTTTTTTTCATTTTATATTCACTTGGGACTTTATTTTTTATTCGTAAATTATTTTACCAATAAATATTTTAATCGTGTTCTATAATTTTCCCTCCTCAACTCTTTTTATCGCTGTACGAATTGTTGTTTTCCTTGTTTCTCCTCATAAACTACGACAATGTTTTCCTTCCGATGAAGTGTTAGCTGAAAGAAGTTCCAAAGTGAAAAATGCATTCGTGCTTTATTAAATCGGAATTTTGTTTATTTGAATTTGTTATTGAGAGCCAGGTCGATATCTGTCACTACAGCAAGCTTTATCCGTATGAAAACTGTCTTTCAGAAAACACAAATGCAGCCCATTTGATGTGCCATAAAACAAAATAAGGCGCTATTTATACTTTCGCACCCCCCATGACACTGTCAACCACACTCAACACTGGAGTGACCACGAATCGAGTTGAAGCAATGTGGCAGCGTACCTAGGCTAAATTTAAGGCCCCACCAACAGGGGGATGATTTCTGAATACCTAGCAGAATTTATGTGAGCTCAAAGGTTTGGTGACTCGCCCTTTTTCAACTTCTGGCATCAAATTGCCACGGAACTTTATCCATTGTCGCGGGCGGGGGGGAATATGGCTGAGTGGGTGCGAAAGTGTATTAGCGTCACAAAATAAACACTAACCTTAATACACGTAATGGTACATCGGAACTAGGTTAGCAGTCGACTTGATTGATAAATGACATATATGCTTTTGTTTTCTCATAAAAAAAAGCCATAGAGAAGTTAATAATAAGGTATAAAGTTATGAATTCTTCCTGTTAACTTGTGTTGCTTATTATAGCCACAGGAGTGTATATATCAGAGAATAAAACTTCAAAAAAAATGTTCATATAATTAATTGAACCGCCTATCTGGCGGTCAATCTTTACATGTCCAGAGGACATTTATAGATTTAACTCCAGAAAGAAGATTAACGGAGCCAAACTTTCTGGTAATGATATACAGTTGAGGCAACAGACAAGAAATGGTAGCAATATGCAATACACTAATGAAATGTAGATTTTATACACGGGCAGAATAGTAAATTCAGTGGTTCCCATCGGTTTCACGAAATATATTTTTTCGCTAAAAGCCAGTGTAAATCCATTGGGAATCCTTTTAAAATTCAACCATTGTTCATCTGAACCGTCCTGGGTATGACGATATACTACATCCGACAGCAAGGCCACTGAACGAGAGATTTTGAGGAGCGTGCAACCAACGCTTAATTAGCTGGTGTTCCCAGGTTCACCCTGACCCGGGGTGGTAGCACCTGTTGGGGTCCCAGCTTTGCGCAAATAGTTAACAACCAAACCAAGAGCTTGCTTAGCTAAACTTATCTCTAAGGGATCCCTCTCAGCCTCCGCCCGGGACAGACCATCTTTAAGTGTCTTCACCTTATTAGCCTTATCTAGTGCGAGCCGCTGGCTATATTCGGTGGTGAAGGACCTAATCCTATCCTTAAGCCCATCCCCCATCTATTCCCAACATACCGCCCCCACTAGTTCCCGCTGCACTAGTTTAATTAGCTGTGGCTGGAAGGCCCGCCTATTCAGTAACGACAAATTGAACTTCCAGTGTTCAGCCATTCTAGGCATAGAACCTAACGTCATCCGGGCACAGATGAGTCTATGGTTCGAATAGTCTAACCAGTGGAACGATCTAATAAGTCTAGATCGGCTCTTCTCACTAACATTCTATCCAGGTAGCTGGCTATCCGGGAAGACGGCCACTTACATGCCTACGTCCACATCTCCTCCCTAGGATGATCGACCCGGTATCTTAACACCCAAACTTGTGTAAAAATAGGTTTTAATACCAGAAATACTTTTTAATAAAAGATTATTACCAACAATAATTTTTGAAGGAATAATTATCAACAATACTTAAAAAAATATCAGTAATACACACAGCTATACATTCTTTGAAAAAATTTAGATAATGGAGCCCAGAATATAAAAATAGAAGAGAACTGGTAATGCTGACCCACCTTCACATAGGCTACACCTACATCACCCGCCATTATTTACTAGAGGGCACAGAATCCCCAATATGCACTTCATGCCAAGAGAAATTTACAGTGAGACGTATACTGTTAGAGTTTGCAGATTTTGATCTAGTGCGAACAAAATATTACCAAGTGAGTAATTTTAAAAAAAAACTTTTTGCGAAAATAAAACAATTCCAAGATTGTAAATTTTCTAAAAGTTGGATTGTACTCAAAAATATGAGTAATTGAAAAATGGTTCAAATATATATATATATATATATATACATACGCACCTTTTTTTTTTTTACCAAACTATCGCTATGAATCTATTTCAAAAATTTTGTTGGCATTAAATGACCCATTGGGGTTGATATTCCATAAAACAACCAACCAACGAACCAATCTCGCACATGTCGTCAGTGGCCCGAAGAGTATGCCCCTCCGGGGCTTTGACTTCACGAATGTAGCGACCGGAACTCGGACGGATCTCTTCTTTGCGCAATTCTACTCTCATGTTCACAGCTTCGGAAGACATCTTGCTTAACCTATGTCTAATTACCTGGCCCATATAGCGATCGCTAGTCAAATGCTCCAGGGCCTTCCTAGCTATCTCTAGGGGACCCCACCAGCCACCACCGGGAAAAACTATCCTTAAGAGCCTTCACCTTGTTAGCTCTATCTAGGGCGAGCTGTTTGCTAAACTCGGTGGTGAAGGACCTAATTCTATTCTTAAGCCTCTCCCACGATAACCGCCCCCACTAGCTCCCGCTGCACTAAGCTAGTGAGCTGTTCCTGGAATTCCCGCCTCTCCAGTAAAGACAGATTGAACTTCCAGTAGCCTGCCATTCTAGGCCTACAATCTAACAGTGGAACGTAGGACAATCTACATCGGCTCCTCTGACTAACATTCTATCCTGGTAGCTAACTATCTGGGTAGAAGGCCAATTAAGAGCTCACGTCCACATCTCCCCCCCCCCGGGGGGTGATCGACCCGATCGCTATCGACGAGACCAAACTCTCCGATCAGATCAACCAAGCTATGATCTCCCTCTAGCTCCGCGCCCCCTGACTTGGGTCCAGGATGACATTCCAGTCCCCCATTAAGACTAGGCACGTTGAATCCACCAGGAACAAGACTGACATCATCCGTCCTTCCAGGACAATTCTACCGACGTCTATGGGGTATGTTAACCGCCGTATATAAGAAGGGACCTCACAAGTGTCTTAATTTCCGTAAATACGGGGTGTCTAATTCGAACAGCCTTATGTTCAGGAAAGCGTCCTTGGCTTCATATGAGTCCATACCCTGACGTAGCTCCCCGTGTCCCTTACACAAGTTATGACCCCAGGGGCACCAGGGAAATTGCGGGGATCCTCTACGTACTTACTGTCTTCTGATGTCATCTTGATTAGTACCCCCAGCAAAGCCCTCTTTCGTTTTGATAGACCCTTATCCAGGTCTTTCTTTTCAACTTTACAAATAGCCTCCGGGCCACGGAAATATTTCTTCACTTTTCTCTCCTTTGCCGGGTTGGGTGGAGAAGAAGTGGACGTATGATGGAGTGTGGAAACTGAACTAAGAAAAGAAGTGGAGGGAGAGGAGGGGATGGAGCACGGGCAGGGGAGGTAGGGAGGCTCCTTATATTTGGAACTGGGACATTTTCTCTAGGGCATGTAGGAACGGAATTTGACCTGGTCCTGTTCATGTGTCCGCTCGACTTCGTGTGGAGTGTCCTTGTTTGTTTGCGTCATCCTATTCCTCCTCCCTACTCCTTTTTAAGGATGAAGCACGAGGTGGAGGCATTTCCTCCACCTCGATCTCAACCTCTGTATTTGGTTGCTCGTCTTGTCTTTGTTGCTGCTGCTGTTTCGGGGGTTGGTTTTCCTTCTGGACCCCACCCCACCCCCGGAAAAGTCTTCTGCGGCTGCTTGACATGTTTCCCGGGACTGCGATGTACCTCCTCTGCTTTTGCCTCCTTTGGCCGCCTCTGCGGCTTCATGTCCTACTTCCCGGAACTTCGTTTCGGCTACGCCTCTTTTGGTCGCTCCTGTGTTGGCCGCTACAGTTCAGGAGACTGCACATCCCGTTTTGAAGGAGATGGCGTGTTCCGCTTCCCTTTCACTAATGTCCACTCCACGTCAGGCTCCTTCTCCGATGCTGCTGCTGTCACTACTGTGGCCACAGTTGCTGATGCTGTTGCCGTCGTTGTTGTTGGGTGGGGTGGAGGTTGCGAATTCTTACCGGACACTCCGTAAGACCAACAGTATGGGCTGCGTCTCTCCACCACCACCACCATCCGCCCGTCCCGGCATAGCAAGACATTTGGGATTTCCCCAAATGCTTGCCTGGTTAGCGTTATCTGCAAAACCATATCACCGGTTGCGACTTCCTGTTTTGCTAATTACTGAGATTACCTCCTCCACTGGCCCATATTTGGTTAAAAAAAGCCCCTATTCGGTCTGGGCCTATTCGTGTCCACTGGCACCCCATGTATTGTGGTTTTGGTACGCCAGGTGCCCATGTACTTCGTCCAATTGTCAAGACACTTGCGGCCAGTTGCTTTGCCTCCTGTTCTGTAGATAGGAGAATGTCCCAAATGGCATTGGTCCTCCTAGCCAAGACTTTCGGCATAATAGTGAGCTATTTTAAGTTCTCTTCCATCGTTTCCATGCTGACTCCAATTAATTTCCGACTCTTTACGTCGGAGGTCAACAGGGAAATTATTCTTGAATTTACAGCATCTAATACTTCCTGGATTGTTAAGAATTCCGCCCCTTTGAGATATTTCTTATATTTGTCTTTTTGTTCTTCTGCAGCGGTGAAGTTTCTAAATTTTCTGCCATGGAAGTTTCACCCCCAACTAAACGGCTTAACTAATAAAAGTTTTCTATATATTTTGTTTTTTTAACAATGAATTAAACAAAAACTCAACAAGAATAAAAACAAAAAGAGGGGAGGGTAAGAATATAATAAGGAAATATATAAAAAATATATAAAAAAAAAAGTGCAGAATTGAAAACAAATACGCACAAAACAGGATAACCAAAAAATTCAAGTTTTCAAAAATTAGAAAAATAAAACTTGAGTGTGCTTTCAAAGTCAATTCCAAACTTTTGCTGGGCAAAATAGACGTAAATCCACTAACAGATTCCAGTTAGTCAATATTTAGTAGCCAATACGAGGGTAGATGTGGCACAAGGCCGTGTTTCACGCAGGTCCTCCGAGCCCGTAGCTTCTGCCAAAAATTCCCCGTAGAACGCGCAATAAACGGGATCGGGTCGATCGACTTCCCCGGACGAGACGCTGCCTTTCGTCAGAGGCAGAGAGTTCGACCGACAAGCCGAAATCTTTTCGGCTAAATTATTTAGCCCTCTTCACTCCATGAGAGCTGCATATGGCACAAGGCGGGGTTTAACGTGGGTTTCCCGACCTCGTATGCTCGGCTAAAAAATACCCGTAGAACTCGTATAAACGGGATCGGGTTGGTCAACCTCAAAGAACGATACTCTGCCCTTCGGCGGAGCCTCGTCCGGGTTCCTCTTCGCTCAGAGACAGAGAGTTCAACCGTCTAGCCGAAATCTTTTCGGCTAGACTCTGTAGTTCATTGACTTACAGATACTTATACGAAAAAAGATTACCAGAAATAAAAATCTTGTCCTTATTAAACGACCCATTAAGGTTTTGATGGGCCGTAAAACAAACCAGACCAGACTCTTTGCAAAAAACCTCTTTACAAAAGTACATCAATAAAACCTGATTTATAAATGGATATCTTACAAAGAATACATATTCTATTCATACAAATCTATTGTAAAAATCTTGTTGGCATTAAATAACCTATTGAGGTGTTGATATGCCGTAATGCAAAACAAACCAAACGCCATCCTTTTGAAATTATGCAATTTACCACCAGCTTCAAAAGCCGTATAAGTTTGCTTTATGTAGGGGAACTTGATAATACGCACTTTTAGGTCTAGTATAGAATATCTGTCTATATTTCTATTTACATTATTCGGACTATCTTTGTTGCCATGTTTATCCCAATGTTTCGGCCTTCTTCAGGTGGTTGGAATGGCGAATTGAACCCTTTATTTCGCTCACTGGAGTAGACTGTTCTTGTTCCACGTGCCATGTCTAATGGATATCAGTTATCTCCTGTTAATTCCCCTCTCCAAGTTCTCTTAATTCACACTCTTTGGGTCCTATCACTGGATCTAACAAACGCCTTTATCCACTGTGCCATGTGTCCTTGAGGACATCTGTGTATGAATTTCTGGGTATTATAAACCTAATGTCTTCAGCAACCAAATTTTTTACCAGTGCTCATATTGCAATTTTTGTTATTATAGCTTTTCTCTGGCACTCCTTAGTAGGGCCTCTGGTCAGAAGGTTACGAGGAGCGTGGAACCACCTCTTAATTGCTGGTATTCCCAGGTCAACCCTGACCCGGGGTGGTAGCACCTGTTAGGATCCCAGCTACGGGCAAATAGTGAACACCCAAACCTGTGTAAAAATAGGTTATTAAGATATACTTTGTAATAATAAATTATTACCAGCAATAATTTTTGACCAGCTATAGATTTCTGCAAGAAAAAATATTCTCAGAAATAGATTTTTGAAGAAAAACATATTACCAGCAATAAAAATTTTGTCGGCATTAAATAACCCATTGAGGTTGATATTCCATAAAAAAAAAAAAAAAACAGAAAGGAAAGAAGATGGAATCTGTTATAAATAACAATGATTTGTGTATGTACAATAAATCACCAACTTATATATTCCTTCTCTGGCAATGTGGGGAAAATAGAAATGGTTTACCTCACAAACGCCCTCGCGTCTGCCTGGCCTGTGGGTTGAGAAAGGAAGGAAAAGATCCAAGATGGCGTCCGTGACTTTTAATATTCACGGTCTCGTGCAG
Organism: Acanthosepion pharaonis; assembly: GCA_903632075.3. NCBI lineage: Eukaryota > Metazoa > Mollusca > Cephalopoda > Sepiida > Sepiidae > Acanthosepion > Acanthosepion pharaonis. The sequence continues at coordinate 397,213 of CAHIKZ030005595.1, read as the reverse complement.
TCACGCAAAGTCGCGTTACACACATGCTAATGAGGTGTGTCTGGGCTCCATAAAAGCAGGTTGTTTGGAGAAATTGGCAGAACGGCATTACACCCGTGTTTGGTGTACACGGCTTTGCGTTGCAGCGTGTCAGACATTTTCAGACGGAAAGAGTTGCGTCCCTTACACTGTTGAAGTCGACTCATTTGCTACAAGCTATTTCGGCCATTATTACAACATGGACAGATTCGACTTGAAGTTGATACCAGAGTTCGACGACTCCCCCGCTGGCCCGTCTGTGGTCGAGTGGTGGGAAAAAGGCCGAGCGGTCTGCCGGCTGTGTAAAATTAAAGATCCCGCACTGGTCATCCCTCTTAGGCTCACCAAAGGAGCTTACGCTGTGTATCAGCAGCTAAGGGATGACGCAGACTTGGAGGAAATAAAACAAGCTCTATACGCAGCATTCGGTGCGGACCCCTTCGTCGCCTGGAGGCAGTTTACCGAACGACGGCTTGGACCAGATGAAACAGTAGATATCTTTCTGGCCGATTTGAGGAAGCTGGCCGCACCGTTCAGTGGAGCAAGCGACCAAATCCTAGGATGCGCCTTTCTGGCAGGACTCCCAGACAACGCAAGTCGACTGCTACGAGCATCGTCAAGGCTCAATGAGCTGGGGCTAGACGAGTTACTGGCCAGAGCCCGGAATATTCTAAAGGACGACGCGGATCCGGTCTCAGCAGCTGTGGAAGCACCCGCACCGCCAACTGAGGACATAAGGTGCTATAAATGTGGCGGACTGAACCACTTCTCCAAAGACTGCCGAAGCGGTCCGAAGGATACGCATAACCAAGGAACACGGAGACGTATGCGTTGCTACAGGTGCGACAAGCTGGGCCACGTAGCAAGAAGCTGTCCGGGAAACGGGCAAGGGAGTAAGCTACAGCGCCAGTCTTCTCCCCAGATCGCCGCTGAACAAGGCGCTACCCGCAGTGAGCGTGCGGATTAATAGGCGTTAGCGCTTCGCGCTTGTTGACACCGGGTGCAATTTAGACCCTTGTGCGCAAGGCATGTTGTGACACGTGGGACGAGAAAATATTCCAGTTCTGACTGTTGGCGGGGGCTCGCTAACCTCTTGTGGAGTGAGCGTCATCCGCGCAAGCATCGGCGATGGGCCTGCAGTAGCTGTACAAGCCCTGGTCGTGGACGGAGGGCTGCTCGGCTATGATCTGCTCCTGGGAATGGACGTCATCAAAAAATTGGGTGGTGTCCATGTTGACGAAGAGGGTCGGGCGCGTTTCACTGAAACAGGTCTTGCTCTAGGTGCAGCAATGGAGCTGGAACGGCCTGACTTTCGTGCGGAGTTCGACCAGCGCACAAAGTCCTGGACGGTATCTTGGAAATGGTCAGACGATCAACCGCCAGAGAAGCTGTACAACAGTGTGCCGGAGTATACAATCCCCCCGCGAGCTCGTGCGGAGTACGACAAGGTGTTGCGAGCCTGGATTAATAACGCATGGTTGGTTCCTTATCCAGAGAAGGAATTGGGGCCCCCCCGAAGGGCCTGATCCCGCTAATGGCGGTTCTCCAGCACAACAAACAAAAGGGGAGGCCGGTGCTCGACTATCGGGAACTGAACGCGCACGTGGACCCTTTTACAGCCCGCACGGACGTGTGTACCGAGAAGCTAAGGGAATGGCGACAAGCAGGATCAAATGTATCTGTGTTGGATCTTCGCAAGGCATACCTTCAAGTGCGTGTGCACCAATCACTGTGGCCCTATCAAACTGTGCTTATCAAGGGGCAAAGGTATTGCCTGACCCGCATGGGGTTTGGACTCAATGTGGCGCCATCGATTATGCAGATGATTGTTGACGCCATTCTGACGAAGGATGAGCGCATACAGCGGGCAACATCTGCATATATTGATGACGTGTACGTGAACGAAGGAGTCATATCTGCGGCGCGCGTGAAGGAGCATCTCTACAACTTTGGCCTCCTCAGCAAGGAACCGGAGAGGCTACAGGATGGTGCACGGGTGCTTGGTTTGCAGGTCTGGGGAGAAGATGACGTTCTGTATTGGAAACGGGGAAACGAACTCCCAGACATGCCCCCCTTGTGCGGCAAGTTAGTTGGGCACCTTCCTGTAGGTGGCTGGCTGCGTGTTGCGGTGGCGTTTATCAAGCGGAGAGCATCTGACGTCACCACTGGATGGGATGACGAAGTTCACGACGCCCCTCTCAACACCATGATGAGGGAGGTCCTCGCCAGAGTACGCAACGAAGACCCAGCGCGGGGCAGATGGTGCGTTGACAGCCAAGACCTCGGTGTGGGGTTGACGCAAGCTCTCTTGCAACCGGCGTATCGATAGTTCATGATGGAGCCGTGGTGGAAGATGATTGCTGGTTACGTCCAGAAAGGGACTCCCAGCACATAAACCTAGCGGAGCTCGATGCTGTCATCAAGGGAATCAACTTGGCAATCCTCTGGAAGTCGACCACCCTGCGTCTGTTCACCGATTCCGCTTGCGTTTATAAGTGGATCTCTGATACCCTGACCGGGAGGGCTAGGGTGCGGACTAAAGCCACCAGCGAGATGCTTATCCGACGACGGCTCGACACGATCGTGAGGCTAGTGCAAGAGTACGCACTGACAATGGAGGTGTCCCTGGTCAAATCTAGCCTCAACAAAGCAAATTGTTTAACGAGGGTGCCCCAAAGGTGGCTTGACGCCGCTAAGAAAGCTATTGAGCCCGTGCAACCCGCCTGCGCTGCGTCCGTGAGTCCCGTTCGATTTAATCGAAATCAAAGAAGTCCACCAACAAAGCGGGCACCCTGGAGTCAAGCGGACACTGTATTTCGCCAAGTTGGTTTACCCAGGAGTACAAAAGACAGACGTCAGGAGAGTGGTCAGAAGCTGCGTGGCGTGCCAGTCTATAGACCCAGCACCCGTTCGCTGGAAGAAAGGGCAGCTGAGCGTGAGGAGCCACTGGAGCCGGCTGGCGATAGATGTTACTCACCACAACGGCGAGGATTTCCTGACACTAATTGATTGCGGTCCATCCAGGTTTGCGATATGGCGGCTGCTGCGTCGGCAAGATGCAGCCACTATCATCCGTCAGTTAAACAGTATCTTCCTTGAACGTGGCCCCCCAACGGAGATATTAACTGACAATGGCACCGCATTCACCAGCGAGCAATTCGGGAGGTTTGCGGATGGCTGGGGAGTGCACCTACGGTTCCGTTGCGCCCACGTACCGAGTGGAAATGGAATCATCGAGCGGAACCACAGGACCGTCAAGACCATCGCAGCCAGGACGGGCTGCGCGGTGTCTGAGGCGGTCTACTTATACAACGTGACCCCGAAGGATGATGTCTCACCCTCTACGGCGCCAGCAGATACATTTGCAGGTACCACGTCAGAGTGAAGGGCATAGAGACCAACCCGCTGACGGAACTGAAAGTAACCGGAGAGAGGCTGAAGAAAGGCGATATCGTCTGGATTAAAAACCCGCACAGCAAGTGCACAACGAAATACGGAACCGGACACGTCACTGAGGTGATCAGCCCACAGGCGGTACGGGTCGACGGTGTGCCCCGTCACGTTAAGGACCTGCGTCCGGCGACGCAGTTGCAACCACCGCTGGACGATGAGAGCGAATCGGAATCTGAGACCAGTGAGGCATCGCTCTGGTTCACGCCAGCTCCATCATGCAGTGACTCGGATATCAGTAGCCTTCCAAGGGACGCGGTGTTTTTCGACCCTCAGACCTCGAACAGGAGCGCAAGCAACGATGAGGCTCGCAGCCATCCTCTTCGAAGAAGCACCCGGCGAAAGCGATCGCCGCCCCCTGTCAACTCTGTGATCATGAGATCAGGGGGGAGTGTGGGGAAAATAGAAATGGTTTGTCTCACAAACGCCCTCGCGTCTGCCTGGCCTGTGGGTTGGGAAAGGAAAGAAAAGAAAAGATCCAAGATGGCGTCCGTGACTTTTAATATTCACGGTCTCGTGCACTCACGCAAAGTCGCGTTACACACATGCTAATGAGGTGTGTCTGGGCTCCATAAAAGCAGGTTGCTTGGAGAAATTGGCAGAACGGCATTTACACCCGTGTTTGGTGTACACGGCTTTGCGTTGCAGCGTGTCAGACATTTTCAGACGGAAAGAGTTGCGTCCCTTACACTGTTGAAGTCGACTCATTTGCTATTTACGGATTTTTTCCTGGAAGTTACTGATGGACACACGCAATAGCGATCATTTTCCAAATGTTCTGCAAAATTCGGAACAAAGTGACAAAAAATCCTCAATGTTGGAAATTAAGTAAAGCGAGTGGAATTTCAAAATCTATGTTCGGAATAACTAGAAGGATCTTGCGTCTAGGGCATTACACAATTTACACAATCCTGATCTCTATAGCAAAGAAAAGCATTCCAAAGAATAACATTTTTAAAAAACGTAAAAGACCTTGGTTTAATGAAGATTGTAAAATGGCTATCAGGCTTAGTAGAAAGGTATTAAGGTAGTTTAACAAAGAACTTACAACTTGCAGAAATTTAAGCAACTTCGAGCAAAAAGTTCGAAGAAATAATTAAAGATAACAAAGTACGTCAACAAACTTAGTTCAGCTACAAAAACAAAAGCTGTATGGAATATGATTTAAGAAAATAGCTGGTAAATTTCATACTAATTCAAAAAAACACCTGTCCGTAAATTAAAAAAAAAAAAATCAAACAGCAA
>CAHIKZ030005595.1:380000-387500 GCA_903632075.3 Acanthosepion pharaonis | reverse complement strand
GTTTATTTTGTTTTGTTTTTTTTTTCGTAACAGATTTAATGTTTAGTATAGAGCTTAGAAAAATTCGCAGTGTGAGATAGGCAAGAAGTAAGGCATGTAGCAACATCAACGCGGCAAAGGCACTCCTTTAAAGGCAAGGAAGGGCAAAAATATTTTAAGTCAAGTGATAGCGATTGCTGTATGAGTCGTACGATTTTTGAATCAAGCACGGACAACGCCGGGCTATGCTGCTAGTTATACATGATATAAATATGTATTATACATAATATATATATCCTTTACCTGGAACATGTATTTACTCAGACTCGCATTTTGAATAATGTCAAATTTTTAGGACACTTCGTATATTTAGCTGAAGGCATGCAATTGCATTCAAATCATTTACATTTCCGTATTAAATAATCCATTGGGATGCTAATATACCGCTAAACAAAATCAACCAAACTAAGATATAAGCTTACTTTCTCGTGCCAGGAAAGTTGCAACAATTAAAAAATCCGATGCTTTCAAAAACCCAGACAAATGGAGATAAACTTAATGACGTAGAATGGAATTTAAACTCTAAGGATTGTCTTTTGTCAAGTTTTTCTTTTTCGGTATCCGTGTGTGTTTGACACTTGGAAATTTCAACATACTTATATTTCTTCCTACTTGTCTGTGTTTTTTTTTTTTCTTCGTCCTATTCAAACTAAAAAATGACACCTTGACTGGAATTTTAAATGTAACACTCCCAATACTGGAAGTACTTTACACACGTAACAAAACTCCACTAGTTTCGATTGTTACCAAAAGCTCAAATAACCCAATTACAAACTTCAAACCTTGCATTACAACCTGACCTCGTGTAGGGGGGGGGTAAATACAAACGTCTGGCCGAGACAACCGGGTAAATAGACAGTAAAATTGCAGTATGAATTTCTGCGATGAGAGATTAGCATTATTTACTTGAGTAAAGACTATTGAACTGTCATGTAATAGCAGTCCAGTAAATGTATACTTGGGTTAATTTTGAACAGTCTATATTTCGGCATTAAATAACCCATAGAGGTGTTGATATGCCGCTAAACAAAATCAACCAAACAAAATCAAACCCTTGTTCCATGAATCTGTTGCAGATGCTAGTATGTTTGGGTAGATATTGGTCACCATTATGTTTTAGGGAATCAACTCTTTGAGAGTCCAGGTAAAAAACGAGTAACCATAAATATAGAACAAACGAAAATTTAAAAAGGAATTACATGTGTAGACAATTGTAACGAAAGGAAAAAACATTAAAACAAGTTATAAGAATGTGTGTGTGTGACAGAGAGAGAAGTGTGTGTATATGCGTGTGTGAGAGTTCAAAAGTCAAAGGAGGACCAAAGAAGCGAACACGCCTTGTCGGCAGCGCTCCTTATCTATGTGCAACCACATCTGAAAGCCAGACCTCAAAAGACCAAAAAGATTATTTATTGTATAAATTATACAATAGTGGTACAAGTTCGCGGGGAGTCTGATTATCACTGGCTATCCAACATCAAGATAATCTGATTCACGACCCATTCATTCTTACAACTTTATTCAATCACCACAAGAACACATCCTTCTACACCCAACCCGACATAGCTGTACGTTTTTGAAAAAAAAATATTACCAGCTATACATTTTTGAGAAAAAATATTATCAGAAATAGATTTTTGACAAAGCAAAAATATTACCAGGAAAAAAAAAATTGTCGGCATTAAATGACCCATTGAGGTTGATATGCTGACATTTACCAAAATACCACATATTCACAGGAATCCTACACAAAAAAAAAACAATTACATAAAAATTTGATAAGATTACTCCACAGTTACTTGAATGTGTGAGGGTGTTATGCCGTTCTGTAGGGTTCCTGATTTGGGAGAGAAGACGATAAGTAGATTAGAACCCTAAGTGTCAGATTACGACTCTCAATCCAAATCGTTGAAAGCCTATTTAAAATCGTCCTGGGTATGACGTTAAACTACATCCAGCAGCAAGGCCTCTGATCAGGAGGTTTCGAGGAATGTGGAACCACCTCTTAATTGCTGGTGTTCCCAGGTCCACCCTGACCTGGGGTGGTAGTACCTGTTAGGGTCCCAGCTATGGGCAAATAGTTTACCCCGAAACTGGTGTAAAAAAAAAAAACGCTATGAAAGTGTAAAAATAGGTTTTAATACCAGAAATACTTTGTAAAAAAATATTTCCAGAATTAAACAGCTATACATTTTTAAGGAAAAAATATTACCAGCAATAGTTTTTTTGTTGTTTCTCTTTTTTTTTTTTGTTTTTTTTTAATTATTAGCAGCAACATATCACCAATCTGGAGTCAAAATACTATGAAAGTATAAAAATAATTTTTTATAGTAAAAATATTACCAGCAAAACATTTTTGAAACAAAAAATATTACCACCAATACATTTGATTCTCGAAAAAAAAAAACTCTTTAAACATTACGTCAATGAAACCTAATCTACAAATTGTTTTCTGACAAAGAATAAATATTCTATTCATCCAAATTCCAAACCTATCCTAAAACACTTGACGGTATTAAATAACACATTAAGGTTTGATATGACGTAAAACAAAATAAACCAAAAAAATTATGAAAATTTAAAAAACTATTGGTTTGCGAAATTGAACGAAACGTTGGGTTTGTAAATCTTGACCCAAAATTGTTACCGTCCTGGGTAAGACAAACTACATCCTACAGCAAGGCCTTTGATTAGCAGGTTTTTGAGGACTGGGTGTGGTAGTAACTGTCAGAGTACCAGCTATAGGTAAATAGTTAACTTAATAAACTCGGGTCGAAACACTATGAAAGTATAAAAATTGGTTTTTATACCAGAAATACTTTTTGTAAAAAAAAAAAAAAAAAAAAAAAAGTACCAGCTATACTATATATATTTTTTTTTTTTTTTTTTTTAAAAAAAATATTAGCAATAAATTTTTTAAGAAAAAAATGTTACCAGCAATACATTTTGGGGGAAAAAAATGACCGGCAATAAAAATCTTGTCGGCATTAAATAACCCATTGAGATGGATATGCCGTAAAACCAACCAAACTAAACAGAGAAAGTGAAAAATACCTAACAACAAATCGAATATCACATCAAATTTTTTATTTCTTATGTAACTAAATACATAAATGTCAACAATGTCTCCGTAAAACTTGATATTTCCTGTAATAAATTCTTAATAAATATTGTTGTCGTTATTTTACTTAAGCGTAAGGTAAGTCCTAGATTTACAATTCCTTACGGCTAACCATGAAAAGAAATGTTGATCAAAACTGGTTAAACCTTTAAGTGCGTATTGCTTCAAAATTATCAAACGTTGAATACGCCCCCACCTCCGCCGAACGCGTTAATTATCAGATCAAAACGTGACTCTGGTTGTTTTATTTATGCTGCCGCAAGACATTCATACATCAAAAAAATTAGAAAGAGTTGTCTGAAATCACGCTTAAACCTTGTTTTCTGTATTCCGAACGTTCCAAGTTCGATTCAGCCAGACAAAACGCAACCAGGTTCTCTTCCTCTGCTGAGCCGATAAGTTATTATTCCCGCTACACTCCCTCCTGAAATCATTATCATCACACAAACTGCAGGGCGGACGTGGCCTCTTGTAACAGACACTCCTCCGATGGGGGACAGGCTCGGCCTCTTCTTCAGAAGAGCTCTCGGAAGGGGCATCTGCGGCGTTTATCTCAATAGTCAGGCTCTCGGGTTCGCACTGGTGTAGCAAAAAATAAATTGTCTCTCGGATGGACAGTTCATCATCAAGGGATAAGACACACACTAGACGCTTTCAGTACGTCCCCGGTGGAAAGTCTATATATAAAAGCAAATGAAGCCCCTCTATCACTGACAAAAAAAAAAAAAAAAAATTAGCGCTCCAGTACGTATCCGTGTCCTGGGTATGACGATAAACTACATCCAATAGCAAGGCGTCTGATCAGGAGATTTTTAAGTGGTAGCACCTGTCAGGATCCCAGCTGTGGGCAAATATTTAACCCCCAAACTGGGGCGAAAACACTATGAAAATGTAAAAATAGGTTTTAATACCAGCAATACATTTTTGGAAAAAATATTAACAGCGATGAAGTTTTGAAGAAAAAATATTGCCAGCAATACAGAAATAAAAAAAATTATTACCAGAAGTAAAATATCTTGTCGGCATTAAATAAAACATTGAGATTGATATGCTGTAAAACGTTAAAAAAAATTAAATCATACCAACTATATATTTTTTGAAGAAAAAATATTACCAGAAATAGATTTTTTAAGGAAAACAAACCATTACAGAAAAATATTACCAGCAATAAAAATCTTGTCGGCATTAAATAAAACATTGAGGTTGATATGCGTAAATCAAACTAAACCAAAAATCTTAGCGATAGCTTCAACGATAATAAATACTGTGAGGATTTCAAAAAAATCTAGTAAAACCAAGGGAAAAAAAAGACATATTGTGTTTCTATTATGTCGCAGCCTCTACTACCCTGCCCTAATATTGAACTCTGAATTATGACACCAAATGCATGAACCCACGCTTTGATCCACTGGGACAATCCGGATTCTAGAATCTGGAGTTATAAACCAAATTTTCTTAAATCCTGCCTCTGTTTGATTGCATTCACATTTTTCTGTTGCTGAAAAACTTAGTGAAATTAACATTTTTGTTGTTTTAAAATCCGACCCTACTATCTCGGACGAAAAAGTTTTTCTAAGCCAAGTCAATCGTCCTGGGCATGACGACAAACTACATCCGCGTCATGGGTAACATGATAAACTACATCCAACAGCAAGGATCAGAATGGTTTTGAGGAGCGTGCAACTACCTCTTAATTGCTAGCGTTCCCAGGTTCACAATCTCCCATAGTGGTAGAACCTGTCACACACACACACAAACTGGGGTTAAATCACAATGAAAGTATAAAAATAGGTTTTTATCAACAGTATTTTTTTTTTAAATATTACCAGCAATACATTTTTGAAAAATAAATATTACCAGCAATAAAAATTTTGTTATTAAATAACCCATTGAGGTGTTGATATACCGTAAAACAAACCAAACAAAAAAAACAAATAAGATATCTCAATGAACTCGCAAATCTGCGGTTTGAATCAGTTATGCACTTTAATAAATTAATGCGCATTGCGAGGCATGTGCGTAAGTCCCGTAGAATCGTTAAATGCCTAAGTTCGTCGAATGCCTTCGTTTACCGTAGCCGGACTCCCGTAGTGCGCCTTAGAAGGTAAGTGCGTAAAGTGCGTAGTTTTGTCGAAGGCCTTCGTTTGCCCTAGCCGGACTCCCGTAATGCGCCTTAAGAGGCATGTGCGTAATTCCCGTAGAAGCCCTTCGTTTACCGTAGCCGGACGCCCGTAATGCGCCTTAAGAAGCATGTGCGTAAGTCCCGTAGAATCGTTAAATGCCTAAGTTCGTCGAAGGCCTTCGTTTGCCGTAGCCGGACTCCCGTAATGCGCCTTAAGAGGCATGTCCCGTAGAATCGTTAAATGCCTAAGTTCGTCGAAGGCATTCGTTTGCCGTAGCCGGAGTCCCGTAATGCGCCTTAAGAGACATGTCCCGTAGAATCGTTAAATGCCTAAGTTCGTCGAAGGCATTCGTTTGCCGTAGCCGGACGTGCGTCGTGCCTGGACAGTGGTCATGGGACCACAAGCTCAAAGTAGTGCCTAAGTTCGTCGAATGCCTTCGTTTTCCTCTTGCAATGAATGCTGCACAATCTGTGGTTCTATAGAAGGATACTTATTGAAAATATGGGCCGTCGTGCCCGCAAAAATAAAAAAACGCAGTGTCAAAATGATGTTTTTCCATTGACTCTGCATTTATTTTAACTACCGTCACTCAATGGGTAATGGTTGCTGTTTTAAAAAGCTATGATTAAAATTGGAATAAAACCTAAAAATACGCTTACGGTCAAATAACGATGAACACACCGGTTATCTTTCGATCACCGGAGCCAGGTCAGTACTTAGATTGTGGATCGCTTGGGAACACATTGCACTGTAATCAGACCTCTACTACCGGGGTAAATTTATCATCATCCTGGGTATGTGAAGATAAACTACATCCGCATCCTTGTTAAGACGATAAACGACTTCCGACCGCAAGACCTTTGAGCAGGAGGTTTAGAGGAACATGGAACCACCTCTTAATTGCTGGTGTTCCCAGGTTCATCCTCATCCGGATGTGGTAGCACTTGTCAGGGTCCCAGCTATGGGCAAATAAAACACTATAAAAGTAATAGGGTTTTAATACCAGCAATACTTTTTGGGAAAAATAATTACCAGCAGTCCATTTTTGAAAAAGAAAAATTCTGGTAGCAATAAATTTTTGAAAAAAATATTACCAGCGTTACATTTTTGGAAACAAATATGTTTCGAAAAAAATTACTACCTATATATATATATATATAATATATATATATATATATATAAATTACTAGACATATATGTATATATAAATTACTAGATATATATATATATATATATATATAAAATTACTAGATATATATATATATATATATATATATATATATAAATTACTATATATATATATGTATATATAAATTACTATATATATATATATAAAAAAATACTATATATATATATATAAATTACTAGATATATATATATATATATATAAATTACTAGATATATATATATATATATAAATTGCTAGATATATATATATAAATTGCTAGATATAAATATATATATAAATTGCTAATATATATATATATATATATATATATATATATATATATATATATATATATATATATAAATTGCTAGATATATATTGAAAAAATTACTAGCGATCTATTTTTGAAAAATAAATATTGCAACAATAAAAAATCTATTATTAAATAACCCATTGAAGGTGATATGCCGTAAGACAAAACAATTGCCGAGGAATATTTAAAATAAAAACGGTGTCATGGGAAAAACTGTTCTTTTGAAACTTTGTTTTTTATTTTCTTTTTGTTTTTTGTTTTGTTTTTTTTTGGGGGGGGTTCTTTTTTTGATGGGGGCTGCGGGCACGAAAGTTCATGTTTGACAGAAGAATAATTAAAAAACCGTTCTTCTCAGAGCTGAAAACTCAAGATGAAAGAAGGTTTGGAAAACTTAACACTCACAGGGCATATTGAAAGGTAAGGTAGACAGGGAGAATAGCGAGTCATCTACCTGACCAGCATGGGTCAGTGGACAGCAAAGTGGGTGACTTGATAGAGAAAAACTACTGATACAAGTGATAGGACGTTGGGCATCTCCAGGCGGTGTAAAGCTTGCAAGCTTGTCTCGCTTGAACAATTACGCCTGAATAGTGAGTTCGATCCTCACTGGGTGCCCATTATTTTCGGCTTTGTGCCACGTCTAATCTGCGCTAGGAAAATCACTACAAGTAATAGGAAGTTTTGGAAAGCCATGACTGCCCATGACCTGAATTGACTCGGCACATAGCAGTTAATA
>CAHIKZ030005595.1:325000-375000 GCA_903632075.3 Acanthosepion pharaonis | reverse complement strand
CACCGTTCAACCGGTGACTGGGCATTAAGCCATGTTTCTCTACCACCGCTAAAGTGGTGGTCAGGGCTCAAAGGAAAAAATCCCCCACACAGGTGAAGAAGGGACTTGAAGCAACAGAAATGTAGTTCTACAGAATGATCCTAAGAATATCATAGGCCGAGCAACGACGAAGTTTAGATATAATGACATAAAACATACACACATCTAGTAACGATGCCAACACAAACATGTTTGCACAAAAGCAGAGTATTATCTACCATGTATTCAATTGTGAAAGCAGAATAATATTTATCATATTCTTATTACTTCAAAGCTCCCAAGAAAATTAAATTTCGGCATTAAATGACCCATAAGGTTTTGATATGCCGTTAAACTAACAATCGAAATATAATCCTTCAAAATAGGATTCACGTTCTTCTTCCTGTCTGGTTTGTAGCATTTAATCTCTGCTAAACCAGAAGGAAATAAATCGTACAGTGGATGTGGGGGAGGGGAGATAATTGTTGAAGGATTTACGTTTGTACTGATACGTTATATGACATGCGTTGTCTTCATTTCAAAACAATTCATTTTGTTTCTTTCTCTTTTTTTTTTTTAATAGTCTACCCGTCTACTTATGAAATCAAATCTCAATTTATGGCTGATTATAAAATAGCAATGACCCACATGTATACATACATACATACATACATACACACATGCACATATATATATATATATATATATATATATATATATATATATATATATATATATATATCATATATATAATATATATATTATATATATATTATAATATATATATATATTATACATATATATATATATATATATCATATATATATATATATATATATATATATATATATATATATATAATAAATATATTATACATATATATTATATATATATGATATATATATAATATATATATCATATAATATATATTATATATATATAATATATATATATATATATATATATATATATATATATATCATATATATATAATATATATATCATATATATAATATATATTATATATATATATTATAATATATATATATTATACATATATATATATATATATATATATATATATATATCATATATATAATATATATATATATATATATTATAATATATATATATATATATTATAATATATATTATATATACATATATTATATAATAAATATATATATATTATATATGTGTGTGTATTTAGGCAGCAATCTTTCATTGATGCATGTTTCATTAAATAATATAGACAAGTTTTGTCTATTTATTTTAAGTAAGTTCCTTTCATATTGTCTGGTAAGCTTAATAACATTATCATTGAAAGACGAAAGGAAATCGCCATATTGATACATGTTTTCGGCTTACATATTTATAACACATACAGTTACTGTGAAAGTATAAAATTATGTACAAAATATCTACTTGAAGGCATACAATTGCGTTCAAAATACAGGGTGTCCCCATAAAAATTCACATCGTTTTGTCGTCTAATAATATAGCCAGTTGTCCCTCAAATGATCTCCAAAGTTTAACGAAATGTGTAAAAACTAATTAAGTTGACTGTGTGGACGTATCTCGGTGAGAATCTACCAGGAAGATGGATTGGGTGTGTCAGTGATAATAACAATGTGCTTATAAAATGGCCACCACGTTCACCTGACTTGACACGTTATGATTTCTTTCTATGGGGATATGTGAAAGGACATGTCTATATCTCACCTATTTCCGCAAGCCTATAGGAACTTAAGCAACCAATCACTGAGACGTTGTAGAATGTTGCGCAAGATATGCTACAACGTGTTTGGCAGGAGCTGGACTGCCGACTTGATGTGATGCGACACACCTTTCTTCGTGTGTTTATATACAGAGTGTCCCCCCCAAAAAAAAATTAACCTCATTTTGTCATCTAATAATATAGTCAATTTTCGCTCAGAGGATCTCAAATTTTAACAAAATGTATAAAAACTAAGTCGACTGTACGGACTTATCCCAATGAGAATATACCAGGAAGATGGATCGGGTTTGGCAGTAATAATAACTACTGAAATGGTCACTACGTTCACTTGATTTTACACTTTGTGATTTCTTTCTATGGGGTATGTGAAAGGACAAGTCTACATCCCTCTCTTCCTACAAACCTAGAGGAAGTTAAGCAGAGAATCACTGAGACTCTGAAGAATGTTAACGAATATTAAGAATGAAGTTGAACCAAAATGTACAATATGCCAAGCCGCACTCAGGGTGAAAACACATTTTAACTTAATGAATTCACTTGGCACTTGTAAGACATAAATACTAGAAGGAAACCAACACAAGAAAACTATTTGAAAATACTGAAACCATCAACATAATGGCCTACCTTAAAGAAACAGGTTTATACCAAAACACATAACATATACAATAGATCATGTACATACTATATATATATATATATATATAAATATATATATATATATATATGTATATATATAATATTAGTGGTAAATATACACATATATATGCAATCATATATCTAAAATATATAAATATATATACATACATGCACATACATATATATTTGTATAAAAATGATAATTCCAAGAGGATAGAATCCAGGTAGAACTCAATATCCAGGACAGAGTAAGGATATATATATATACGTCTATCCTGAAAGTTTAAAAATTAAGTACAAAATATCCGTAGTTGTATAGAAAATATCTAGACTTCAGCATTAAATAACCCATAAAGATGTTGATATGCCGCTAAACAACCAAATCAAACGTACTTGTCGATCGGGTTAAGCTTCAGACAAATTTGGACTGGCCTTTTTATTTAATCTACGAGTTTAAATTTTTTATCGTTCTGCTGACCATATCTTAGAGGTCAACCTGGACCTTTGTGTCCGCACAAAAACGGAGTATCAAAAACATTTTTTTATCCGTTGACACCATTATTACTTTAAGTACCATCACTCATCAGTAATGTTTATTTTGAAAATCGATGATTACAATTGTAATAAATATGATGAAAGTGAATTTGTTCTTGAGAATTGACAATATGGCTCGTTTTTCATATACTACCACCTATTTATTTTCGAGCATTCTCACACTCTCTTCTTTTGCGTAATCTCCACTTCTCTCTTATTATCGCGTATTCTCTCCCTCTCTTTTCTTCTAGTATTCTCCCTCTTTCCTCTTCTTTTGCGCAATCTCCCCTTCTCTCTTATTATCGCGTATTCTCTCCCTCTCTTTTCTTCTAGTACTCTCCCTCTTTCCTCTTCTTTTGCGCAATCTCCCCTTCTCTTTATTATCGCGTATTCTCTCCTCTCTTTTTCTTCTAGTACTCTCCCTCTTTCCTCTTCTTTTTGCAATCTCCCCTCTCTTATTATCGCGTGTTCTCTCCCTCTCTTTTCTTCTAGTTACTCTCCTCTTTCCTCTTCTTTGCAATCTTTTCTCTCTTATGTCCCCTTCTCTCTTTTTTTCTTCTAGTATTCTCCCCTTTCCTCTTTTCTTTCAATGTCCCTCTTTTTTCGCTTTTTTCCCCTCTAATTCTTCTAGCTTCTCTCTTATTATCTTCTTTTGATAATCTCCCTTCTCTTTATTCTTTCTCTCCTCTCTTTCCCTCTTTTCCTCTTCTTATTCCTTATGCCTAATCTCCCTTCTCTCTTATTATCGCGTATTCTCTCCCTCTCTTTTCTTCTAGCACTCTCCCTCTTTCCTCTTCTTTTGCCTAATGTCCCCTTCTCTCTTATTATCGCGTATTCTCTCCCTCTCTTTTCTTCTAGCACTCTCCCTCTTTCCTCCTCTTTTTGCGTAATCTTCCTTCTCTCTTATTATCGCGTATTCTCTCCTCCTTTTCTTCTAGTACTCTCTCTCTTTCCTCTTCTTTTCCCTAATCTCCCTTCTCTCTTATTATCGCGTATTCTCTCCCTCTCTTTTCTTCGAGTACTCTCCTCTTTCCTCTTCTTTTTGCGCAATCTCCCCTTCTCTCTTATTATCGCGTATTCTCTCCCTCTCTTTTCTTCTAGCACTCCCTCTTTCCTCTTCTTTTGCCTAATCTCCCCTTCTCTCTTTTTTATCGCGTATTCTCTCCCCTCTTTTCTTCCTAGCACTCTCCCTCTTTCCTCTTCTTTTGAATAATCTCCCTTCTCTCTTATTATCGCGTATTCTCTCCTCTCTTTTCTTCTAGTACTCTCTCTTTTCCTCTTCTTTTGCCTAATCTCCCTTCTCTCTTATTATCGCGTATTCTCTCCTCTCTCTTTTCTTCTAGTACTCTCCCTCTTTCCTCTTCTTTTGCGCAATCTCCCTTCTCTCTTATTATCGCGTATTCTCTCCCTCTCTTTTCTTCTAGCACTCTCCCTCTTTCCTCTTCTTTTTTTTGCCTAATGTCCCCTTCTCTCTTTTTATCGCGTATTCTCTCCTCTTTTTCTTCTAGCACTCTCCCTCTTTCATCCTTTTTGAATAATCTCCCTTCTCTCTTATTATCGCGTATTCTCTCCCTCTCTTTTCTTCTAGTAATCTCCTCTTTCCTCTTCTTTTGCGCAATCTCCCCTTCTCTCTTATTATCGCGTATTCTCCCTCTCTTTTTTCTAGCACTCTCCTCTTTCCTCTTCTTTTGCCTAATCTCCCCTTCTCTTTTTATCGCGTATTCTCTCCCTCTCTTTTCTTCTAGCACTCTCCTCTTTCCTCTTCTTTTGAATAATCTCCCTTCTCTCTTATTATCGCGTATTCTCTCCCTCTCTTTTTCTTCTAGTACTCTCTCTCTTCCTCTTCTTTTGCCTAATCTCCCCTTCTCTCTTATTATCGCGTATTCTCTCCTCTCTTTCTTCTAGTACTCTCCTCTTTCCTCTTCTTTTGCGCAATCTCCCCTTCTCTCTTATTATCGCGTATTCTCTCCTCTCTTTTCTTCTAGCACTCTCCTCTTTCCTCTTCTTTTTTGCCTAATGTCCCCTTCTCTTTTTTATCGCGTATTCTCTCCTCTCTTTTCTTCTAGCACTCTCCCTCTTTCATCCTCTTTTGAATAATCTCCCTTCTCTCTTATTATCGCGTATTCTCTCCTCTCTTTTCTTCTAGTAATCTCCCCTCTTTTCCTCTTCTTTTGCGCAATCTCCCCCTTCTCTCTTATTATCGCGTATTCTCTCCCTCTCTTTTCTTCTAGCACTCTCCCTCTTAACTCTTCTTTTGCCTAATGTCCCCTTCTCTCTTATTATCGCGTATTCTCTCCTCTCTTTTCTTCTTCCTCCCCTCTTTCCTCCTCTTTTTGCGTAATCTTCCTTCTCTCTTATTATCGCGTATTCTCTCCCCTCACTTTTCTTCTAGTACTCTCTCTTTTCCTCTTCTTTTGCCTAATCTCCCTTCTCTTTATTATCGCGTATTCTCTCCCTCTTTTTTCTTCTAGCACTCTCCTCTTTCCTCTTCTTTTGCCTAATCTCCCTTCTCTCTTATTATCGCGTATTCTCTCCTCTCTTTTTCTTCTAGTACTCTCTCTCTTTCCTCTTCTTTTGCCTAATCTCCCCTTCTCTCTTATTATCGCGTATTCTCTCCCTCTCTTTTCTTCTAGTACTCTCTCTCTTTCCTCTTCTTTTGCCTAATCTCCCTTCTCTCTTATTATCGCGTATTCTCTCCTCTCTTTTCTTCTAGCACTCTCCTCTTTCCTCCTCTTTTGCGTAATCTTCCCTTCTCTCTTATTATCGCGCTATTCTCTCCCTCTCTTTTCTTCTAGCTCTCTCTCTTTCCTCTTCTTTTTGCCTAATCTCCCTTCTCTCTTTTTATCGCGTATTCTCTCCCTCTCTTTTCTTCTAGCACTCTCCCTCTTTCCTCTTCTTTTGCCTAATCTCCCCTTCTCTCTTATTATCGCGTATTCTCTCCCTCTCTTTTCTTCTAGTACTCTCTCTCTTTCCTCTTCTTTTGCCTAATCTCCCCTTCTCTCTTATTATCGCGTATTCTCTTTTCTTCTAGTACTCTCTCTCTTTCCTCTTCTTTTGCCTAATCTCCCCTTCTCTCTTATTATCGCGTATTCTCTCCCTCTCTTTTCTTCTAGTACTCTCCCTCTTTCCTCTTCTTTTGCCTAATCTCCCCTTCTCTCTTATTATCGCGTATTCTCTCCCTCTCTTTTCTTCTAGCACTCTCCCTCTTTCCTCTTCTTTTGCCTAATCTCCCCTTCTCTCTTATTATCGCGTATTCTCTCCCTCTCTTTTCTTCTAGCACTCTCCCTCTTTCCTCTTCTTTTGCCTAATGTCCCCTTCTCTCTTTTTATCGCGTATTCTCTCCCTCTCTTTTCTTCTAGCACTCTCCCTCTTTCCTCCTCTTTTGCGTAATCTTCCCTTCTCTCTTATTATCGCGCTATTCTCTCCCTCTCTTTTCTTCTAGTACTCTCTCTCTTTCCTCTTCTTTTGCCTAATCTCCCCTTCTCTCTTATTATCGCGTATTCTCTCCCTCTCTTTTCTTCTAGCACTCTCCCTCTTTCCTCTTCTTTTGCCTAATCTCCCCTTCTCTCTTATTATCGCGTATTCTCTCCTCTCTTTTCTTCTAGCACTCTCCCTCTTTCCTCTTCTTTTTGCCTAATCTCCCCTTTCTCTCTTATTATCGCGTATTCTCTCCCTCTCTTTTCTTCTAGTACTCTCCCCTCTTTCCTCTTCTTTTGCCTAATCTCCCCTTCTCTCTTATTATCGCGTATTCTCCCTCTCTCTTTTTTTCTTCCTCTCCTCTTTCCTCTTCTTTTTGCCTAATCTCCCCTTCTCTCTTATTATCGCGTATTCTCTCCTCTCTTTTCTTCTAGTATTCTCCCCTCTTTCCTCTTCTTTTGCCTAATCTCCCTTCTCTCTTATTATCGCGTATTCTCTCCCTCTCTTTTCTTCTAGCCTCTCCCTCTTTCCTCCTTCTTTTGCCTAATCTCCCCTTCTCTCTTATTATCGCGTATTCTCTCCTCTCTTTTCTTCTAGTACTCTCCCTCTTTCCTCCTCTTTTGCCTAATCTCCCCTTCTCTCTTATTATCGCGTATTCTCTCCCTCTCTTTTCTTCTAGCACTCTCCCTCTTTCCTCTTCTTTTGCCTAATCTCCCCTTCTCTCTTATTATCGCGTATTCTCTCCCTCTCTTTTCTTCTAGTACTCTCCCTCTTTCCTCCTCTTTTGCCTAATCTCCCCTTCTCTCTTATTATCGCGTATTCTCTCCTTCTCTTTTCTTCTAGCACTCTCCCTCTTTCCTCTTCTTTTGCGTAATCTTCCCTTCTCTCTTATTATCGCGTATTCCCTCCCTCTCTTTTCTTCTAGTACTCTCCCTCTTTCCTCCTCTTTTGCGCAATCTCCCCTTCTCTCTTATTATCGCGTATTCTCTCCCTCTCTTTTTTCTTGTACTCTCCCTCTTTCCTGCATTCTCTATCTGCAGCTTCCCTCCATACATCCACTCCTCACGTCATTTTCATAATAATCGTTATTTTATTTATTTATTTTTTATTATTTTTTTTCTGCTTTTAGGAACATTTCTCAAGATGAATGAGACGACATTAAACGAAACAGAAATTTCAGAAATTCTTTCTCGTCTTAACAAGGAACAAGCCTTAATTATGATCCCCTCAACAATCCTGGTCATCATTACAATGTCGGTAGGACTTATTGGCAACCTTTTCACCTGTTATGTCTACGGCTTCCGACTGAAGATGACACCAACATACCTCTTCGTTGTCATGTTGGCCATAGTCGATTTGATTACCTGTGCCATTATCACACCTGGAAGAATCATTCAGAACGTCGTTCCATTGATGACCACATGGGACGGTATGTGTAAGAACCACATGGTTTTATCGGTTTTCACTGGCCTCGCTACTTGTGGATTTCTTGTTGCAATCGCTATCGACCGCTACAGAAGAATGTGCAGCCCCCTCAAGACTCAGATTTCCATGAAGGGTGCAAAAATCATAACTGTAGCCATCTGTTTATTTTGCGCAATACAGGGAGGTATTGTAACTCTCTATTACGGGAGTGTGAGAAAGCCTACGACGTACTCCAATGTTTTCGGTCATTCTTGTTCTGCGAAGATAATGAAGAAGATCAATTATTATCAATTGGGATTTTTTGCTTTTTACCTGCTCATCACAATATTCACTATATTTCTGCTGGTCGCATTGTATTCGATCGTGTTGCACACTATGAAAAAGATTGTCAATAAAAACAAGACAGTGGTTTCGCAACCTCCATCTAAAACAGAAAACTTCCGTAAAAGACTTAGCAATGCAGTCATTCAAATGAAGTTGAAAGCTGATCCAAGTAGTACCAGCAGTAACATGAGTACAAACACGAATTGTAGTAGTACAAACACACTGGAGGAAGTAGTGACCGACATCGAAGAAAACGCATCGTCAGTTAGCTCTGTTCAGCAGTCTTCCTCTTCAGGTGTCTCTTCGGGAATGTCGTCCGGTGACAGTGAGCGTCCAGCTGCACGCAATGAATTGGCAAAGAAAGAGACGCGAACCCGAAGCCTCAAGAGAGCAGAAGATAACATGAAAAGATTGAACCGTACGACTGTGACGATGATGATGATAACAGCAGTGTTCGTGGTGACATATATTCCGAGTGTATCCGCGATGATGGTGAACGCAGCTGTGAAAGCTGAACAAAAAATGGGAACAGCCGCCGCCATCTTTTATTGGTTAGCCAGACATACTTTCTACATCAGCGCGTGTCTAAATCCAGTCATTTACGGTTACAGGAATCAGAACTTCATGGACGAAGTCCGGCTACTTTTTCGCAAATTCAGATAATTTTATTTTTATTTAAAAAAAAAAAAAAAGAAGCTACTTTTAATGCGAGAGACACAATCCCTGAAATAATTTCTTTGGGTGAATTTAATATTTTGATAACTCTGTCCAGAATGCTTTGTCTTGGAACTTCTCTTCGTCTGGTTGCATATCCTTAAAGAGGGGAAAGAACCACCTATAGTTGTTTAACCTCTACGTTTCCAGTTTTAATTTCCTGCTTTTTAAAATTTCTAAGAAATAGAAGTACTTTTTTTTAATTTGTTGCCAATATTTTTATTTATGCTTTGAGATCAAAATACTTCAAACTAGCCTCTGATCTGAAGGTTTTGAGGAGCATGGAACCACCTCTTAATTGCTGGTTTTCCCAGGCCCACCCTGACCCGGGGTGGTAGCACCTGTTAGGATCCCAGCTATGTATGACGATAAGCTACATCCGCGTCCTGGGTAAGACAATAAACTACGTCCAACAGCAAGGCCTCTGATAATACGTTTTTGAAAAAATAATGTTGCCAGCTGTACGTTTTTGAAAAAAAAATATATTACCAGCTATTCGTTTTTGGAAAAAAAATTACCAGCGAAGGAATATTTTTACCAGAAATAGATATTTGAAGGAAAAAATATCACGAACAAGGACAATTTTGTTTGCATTAAATAACCCATAGAGGTTGATATGCCGTAAAACAAAAGAAACCAAAAAAATAAAACAGAACTAACAAGATTTTTTAACATAAATCTTTATCGAATTGCTAAGACGCCAATCCAAAACCACATAGCAAGAGCCATAAAGAACGGGGTGTTGTCAAGAGCCAACATCGCCCACTTCCTGAAGGGACATGGCACACAGAAGAATAATCTAAGCACAAATGAATGTGATAAATATCGCCAAATGATTTATAGATAAGCAAATGTCTGCGTCTGTGGAGGGACAATGGATATTTGCAACAAACTGCGTCCTGGGTAAGACGATAAACTACATCCGACAGCAAGGCCTCTGATCAGGAGGTTTTGAGGAGCGTGGAACCACCGCTTAATTGCTGGTGTTCCCAGGTCCACCCTGACCCGGGGTGGTAGCACCTGTTAGGGTTCCAGCTATGGACAAATAGTTAACCCCCCCCCAAACAGGGTTCAAAACATTATAAAAGTGTAAAAATAGGTTTTAACACCAGCAATACATTTTGAAAAAAAATTGTCAACAATAAAATCTTGTCGGCATTAAATAACCTATTGAGGTTGATATACCACAAAACAGACCAAACATCCCCCCACCACTCTCGATTATAAGTCCTAGTAGGATCTCCAGCTTTGTTAAGATAGCCTCGCTGTGGCGTTTAAACAGTTGAGTAGTGCATATAATTGCTAAAATATGGAGTCTCTATGAAAAAAAGTGTATAATACAGTATTCTGATGAGCAACGGTAAATTTTGGTAATAATGCTTCACCGCAATAATGCTTCATTGCTATTGTTTGTGTCAAGGGGAGATAACTTTTTGTCTCTCGCTACAGCTGTTTCGCGACTGTGACAGCAAAGCTGAAAGAATCTGGTATTATCCAATGGAGACTTTTTGGTAATAATGCTTTTTTGTTAACTGTACAATTAATAATCCTGATATTACAAAGAACTCTTGTATTTTGAAACAATTACATAAATAAACAAGTTTTATTAAATATTTGAATAGGGCAAACTTAACCCGTGGATAAGATGTCGGTGTATAACTGAATTTACCGGAAGTTAAACAGGAAGTCGCATTTCATGAGGATTGAGGTTTTTTCAGTAACTTTCGATGTCAACACGCAACTTAGCAATCTGCATGAAATTTAAAGATTATTATTATTTCCGTTTGTGATTCATTGGGATTCATCGTTCGAATCGAGGCATACTCCACTCCCCGCGAAATTAAAGCAAAGTCTTTCAAGTAAAACTGACCAATGATTAATACATTGTTTTTTTTTTTTACTTTACGATACTTCATACGACCATGACATGTTCGCTTCAACACTTTTAACTTTTACCATTATATATATATATATATATATATATATATATATATATATATATATATATATATATTGAAAAAGTCCGACAATTATTTCAAGACATTTTTATGTTTATACGTTCTTTTTATGGATTCAAGTATTTAAGTAAATGCTCTGTTTATAATAAATAGTATTAACGACATTTACCCGCCTGAATGTCCGAGAAATTTTCATAGAAAATATGAGTCCTCCGACAGGAATCGAACCTGCATCCTATATATATATATATATATATATATATATATATATATATATATATATATATATATATATATATATATATATATATATATATATATATATATATCGAACCTGTATCCTATATGGAACCGTTACGCACACACACACACACACACACACACACATATATATATATGACAGTTCCATATAGGATACAGGTTCGATTCTGTCGGAGGACGCATATTTTCTATGAAAATTTCTCGGATATTCAGGTCGGTAAATGTCGTCAATACTGTTTTCTCCAAACAGAGCATTTACTTAAATATTTGTATCTATAAAAAGAATGTATAAACATAAAATATATATATATATATATATATATATATATATATATATATATATATATATATATATATATATATATATATATATATATTCGAATTTCCTAATACAAAGTTAGTCTTTTTGAAAGTATATACATTCTATGTACCAAAAACCAAAATGATTTTTGTACTTATCTGTTTGTCTTATCATGAGCCTGAAATACATGCGTCTTCATACCTTAACTTCCGGGATCAAAAGAGAAAGATCGACTTCCCCGCCTAACGACGTTTCGTGCGGGTCTTGTCATGTCACGTGACTGTTTTCTATTGACGTGAATATTTATAATAAATGTTTATTGCTATTGTTTGGGTCAAGGGGAGGTAACTTTTTGTCTCTCGCTACATCTGAAAGAATCTGGTATTATCCAATGGAGACTTTTTGTTTCTTGAAATAGCCAATCTACCGTTTGCTTGCTTGCATACATATATATATACATATATATATATATATATATATATATATATATATATATATATATATATATATATATATATATATCACACTAAATCACGGGTTTTACATGGCTTTGAATGATACTTCTAAAAGTGATGCTAACATCTCATGATCAAATAAAACAAATAACAATAACCACGTGTTCAAATTTTCTTTTTTTTCTCTCTTTTTTTTTAAATTTATTTTTATTTTTAATATTTAACTTTGACAGGCTCTAAATATCATTGTGGATTTCTTACTCAAACAGAATTTGGGAAAGCTGTGATATTTCCTGGGGTGTATTGTTAATGCTGTTTCGTTTGTACACTTAATGTAGTATTTAAAGAGAATCTTGTCCTATTTAAAGTTTTAAAAGAAATTACTTAAGCTTCAATATAATTTTCAATATGCATGTGACATTGTGAATGGGACAACAACATGGCAGAAAATAGTGTGTGATCTTTAATTCAGTTTCAAGTGTTTTGTGTTTTATGCCCAGCGATAAGGTCTGTGAGGTAGGATCTTCAAAGCGGCCACCGACTTGACCGAAAGGAAATAAAATAATAAATGAAAACTTTTGGGCGTCGAGCATTTCAGGTGGTAAGTTTATATTATATATTATAAGAGTTGAAATTGAGGGAGTCCTGGACCAGCCGTTAACAAAAAGTGGAGTTTCGATGCCGACGCTAGAGTTGCCAGCCGCGCGTCTTGATGTCGGAATGGGTAGTGAGTTAGTAGTTGATCTGTTAGTCTATGATGTCAGAAGTCGCAGTAATTGTACTAGATGTCACCTACGTACCTACCTAGCCAGGCTATGCAAAAGAATTCTTTAAATATCGAGTCTTCATTTATCCCCGCGGCCTTTATTTTTCACTTTTCGACTCCTTGTGAGCCTTTAACGAGCCCTTTCTAATATTTGCTGTCCTGGGTAAGACGATAAACAACGTCCAACTGCAAGGCCTCTGATCTGGAGGTTTTGAAGAGCGTGGAACCATCTCTTAATTGCTAGTGTTCCAAAGTCCACCCTGACCCAGGGTGGTAACACCTGTTAGGGTCCCAGCTATGGGCAAATAGTTAACACCCAAATTTGTGTAAAAATAGGGTTTAATACCAGAAATACGTTGTAAAAAAATATTGCTAGCAATAATTTTTGAAGGAAAAATTATTATCAGCAATACTTAAATACTTGTTATGAGATAAAACAATATCGATGAAAGTACAGTTATCGATTTTTGCTAAAATGTGAACTTACAGCCTGGAATTTTTCATTTATCCTCTTCAAAATTAAATAGATTTTAAAAAATATTACCAACAATAAAAAATTTTGTCGGCATTAAATAACCCATTGAGGTTGATATGCCGTAAAACCAAACCAAAACAAACCAAACCAAAACAAACCAAACCAAAACAAACCAAACCAAAACAAACCAAAACAAAACAAACCTTTCTAATCTTTGCACATCGACTGGAACAAGAATAGAGATGCAGCATGGTATAGTCATTGTCCGTTTGAGGAAAGCTGAGAAAGCGCCCTGCTCTATGTTTACATACATAAACTTTACTTTTGTTGGGTTTGCCAAATGTATGTGGGCAGCTCTACGAGTATCTGCCGTAGGTACAATATTCACCTAAGCATTTAGACGAAAAATTAATAAAGATATAAAGAAAGAAAGAAAAAAAGAAATATAAGCTGAAACGTTGCAATAAATATGGTGACAAATATGAAGACAATAGTCCGAATAATGTAAATAGTGAGCTGTTGCTGTTCAGTTCTCACTGTCCACCCTCGACATAGTCCAAAAGTGATTACGCTGCCTTGTGGGTGATGAATCATTCCAAATCCTGCATCCCTAATGTCAGATGAAACGTTACTAGCCTCTTACTACTCTATCCCTATTCCTAATGCAGATGTTCAGACTAGTGACATTACTTAGTTCCACCAGCTCAGACCTTCACAGATAGGAGCCTCCATGATGCCAGATTTACAGTGGCAAAGCTTCTTCCCTCAGAACTGTAAATTTGTGGAACAAGCTCCCAGGTGGATGGTTCTCTGGTCACTACAATCTTCAAATCCAAGATCATCCAAATATCTATCCTACACTTCCTCCTGCAGCAATCTCACTTAGTAACCTTATTCCTTGAGTGGGCCATATGTTAGGGGAACACACACACACACACACACAAACCAACACACACACACACACACACACACATATATATATATATATATATATATATACACAAAAAACTTTCAACAGTGATTTGACAGCTAAGTCAACAGGCTTATTCATCATGTTTACAATATTGACAGTTGATTTTGAGATGCCAGTGATGCAATCTTAATTTCAGCCATGAACTTGAGATAATTCCAACTCCCTACACACTCCATTCATGGGTATCTTTATCATGTATAATTGTTGGGGTGATGTTGCCCTTAAGATAGACCAACCACATATGCTGGGAAACTCCGTTTTCATTACAGAATGATAGGACTGTGGCAAGAAAATTTGACACCATCTAGAAAAGTTGACAGCCATGGCGACCTGCCACCCTCTAAAAAAGAAAAACACTTTCACCCTTCTTTTGAGTTAGAACTTCCCCAGATCTGTGTCCCAAAGAATCTAGTTCTCTAAAGCGGGAGCAGGATCCCCCCCCCCCAAATCTGAACAAAATTTTTGGACATTATCAATAAAGGCTGCTTGCCAAGAGGTACAGGAAGGTTGTGTGTTAGGATATGAATCTTGTCAGATTAGGCTCAGCTTTAAAGCAGGTATCATTGTTAAAATCATCCCCCAACCATTTAAGTTGTAGTTATCTTATAATTCCATTTCTATATTAACATTTGATGAATTATTCTTATATGACTTACTATGTCAGACCAACCTGCTCATCTTGGTTGCTATATTAACAATGTTTCGATTTTTGTAACATTCTTCGGCTTTCGTCAACTGACTGGAATCTTGAACTGAAACACTTTATTCACTAGATGGGGGAGAGATTGTTCTCATTCTTTTTATACATAGAGGATATTTCATATCAGTTAATTCTAACAAGACTACTGACACTTGGCTCTATGGATTAAAGTCTTTCATTGTTACAAGTTCAACCCTTTCAGTGGAAGAAATAGAGAAGTGACACAGAGCTATAAAATTGGTGAGTATTAACTGATGTGAGTTATCTCCCCCTGACAGATATGAGTTATCATCCTTAGGCATAGAAAGCAGAATAAAAATCTACTGCCATGAAGTAAAGGTTTTGGTTCAAAATGGTCAGAAGGTCGTTGGCTACAATGATGAACCCCACTGAAGAAAGAAAAACAAAAATGCTCATGTTGGTTTAAATTGAAAGACTTTTAAGATCCTTATCACTGTTTCAGAGTTTCATATAAAATCATGCCATCTCGTACACCCCCTATTTATTTCTTTATTTTAATAATTAGAAGATGTTGAACTAATTTATCAGCCAATCAATTAGTAAAATCTTTGACAAATTGTGGATGTTGAGAGAAAAATGGTTTCCTGTAAGAAATCTTTATTTAGTTTGTAGATTTGATAGATATATTTTGAATTTTGATATTATCCGGAATATTTGTCATTGCTGACATGCTTATGCATAATGGGCTGTCTGCCATAGTATTGCAAACACTTACTTATAAGCCTCATTGTCACATGAGTGCTCTTTAATTGTAGCCTTGTGCCAGACGAATCTATGCTAAATATGTGCCCTTGTAACCAATCCAATTTTGTGAGGAGTGAATAAATTCTGCTTGGCAAATGCTGGTCTGTCCCTGTTTGCTCTGTTGATAAAAATAAGTGACCTCATTGCCATCTGCTTATTCATGTAATTTACTTTGTGGAGTTTGTCAGAATGACATGCTGGCTTCAGTTTTTGTTTACGAAAGATATTTCTATTAAAGTGATCATCTCTATGTAAAACTCAAGTTTTTTTTTTTTTTTTTTTTTTGCAGCTGATAATTTGTTGGAACTCTAACAACAACAATTTATTTTTAAGGTGGGGGAGTGGGGTGACACATCAGGCAATTGCAGTTTTGGAAGATATCTCAGTTTTCCCTTTTATAAGAAGTTGTCTCTTTCTTTGGTAAAAATAGTAAGACCATAATGTGTTAAAAAAGAAATACATGTTGACCTTAAGAAAATGAGTTTACAATACAATATTTTTATATGGTCAAGGCAAGCCTAATAGTTTGTTTGTTTTTTTTCCCAAAATATCGGCCTCTTAAAAAAGCCTTGAAATTTCCCATACAGTTGTTGAATTTAAATTGCCAAGTTTACACTTTTTTTTTCTCACTTTCACTATCTCCTTTGTCCTCTCTCTGTCCCTCATGTTAATTTAAGCAATATTTCATTTATATATTTGTAACCACAAAAGTTTTTGCTAAAGAGGAACAAAACGTAGTCTGTATCTTTCATTGTTCAATTTACATTAGAAGACCTGAATGTTGTTAAAATTTTCCAATTGGAAGATTTAAAATTCAAATTAGGGATTTTGTTTTAGTCTCTGAGAATCCTGTATATCTATGACAACATTTTAAGAATGTCAATTTTTTTTTTTTTTTTTTAAACAGTCCCATAGTTTGTTTATAAACTATATTTAGGACTTCTGGAAGTATCATCTTCAGTTATACTGCCTGGTCTTTCCTATTTTGTTAACACGGATCATTACTTGATGTCAAAATGCAAAGTGGCTTAAAAGTCACCACCACAACAATATTTGAGTAACTATTTGAGATCAGGGTGCCAATTTCTTTCATTTCATCTAAGCTTTGGATATTTTCACTCTTATTTTAAAAAGCAGAATTCCTTCTTACTGGTGAAATTTCCCATAGAGTTGTTGAATTTAAATTGCCAAGTTTACCCACTTTTTTTACTCTCTCTCCCCTTTGTTCTATGTCTCTCTCCACTTTCCTCCCTCGCTCTCTTTGTCTCTCCCTCTCTTCCTCTCTCTCTCTCTCTCTCTCTCTCTCTCTCTCGTTATGTAACAAATCTTTTGGAACTGAGGTATTAATATAATTTTTATAGGAAGAAATTCCTATTATCACTTGACCTTAATGACCTTTATATTCAACCTCTTTAATTTTAACTGTTGGACCTGACTTAATGGGGTTTTTGTTTTTCTCCCCTTCTTCCCCCCTTTGAAAAGAACTAGTCATAACTTTTTCATTTTGGAAATAAGCTTTATCTTAAATGACCATTTTCATTTTTTTAAAGTTTTATATATATATATATATATATATATATATATATAATATATTATGTATAATATAATATTTATATAAATATATTATATATATATAATATTTATATAATAAACTAGTAGTTTATCCCGGCGTTGCCCGGGGATGTAACAATAAGAGATAGATCAAGTATCGACCATCATAAAGACTGAAAAACAAAATTGACAAAGATTATTGTTTAAGGTTGATGGACACGCATGTCTTAATTAGGTTTTTTTTTCTTTTTTTTTTTAGAATTGGTCAAACCCAAATTCAAACAAAACATTGTTTACAATCGTTATGAGTCTATCGATTGGTGAATAGAATTTTATTATAAACAATTGTCTTGTAAATGGATTTTTTTTAGCATTCTGAATGTAAATAATGAAAAAAGTGTGCAAGACAATAAGAAATACTACCTGCCAAAAAAAAAAAAGTGGATGTTTGTTTTATCGACTGAAAAATGTAAGAAATCCGATCCTATATATAAAGGAACACACACACACACACACACACACACACACACACACACACACACACACACACACACACACGTTTTTTTTTTGTATTTACACACATTAATTTGGAAAATCTTGCAAAAATAAAAATAATTGTCAGATGTTAATGAAACTTTCAGAAACTATTCACAGATGATCGAAATTATTATAAATATGTTTTTTTATTATTAAAGTCATGGCAGAAATATTTTTTTTTATATTTAATAACACCCTCATAAATAATTTTATGAAAAACTCTAGAAATTCGAGACCATCGGTTTTAGTGATTACAATAGTTAAAAGCACAAGGCTTTGAAGAATGCAAATCATGTTTTTTTTTTTTTTGGTTTTTCTTTTTTGGCCAACGTACCTGAAAATCAGCTGTGAATTGTAACATACCAAACTCAATAAAACAAATATATTTAGTTTCAAATGCTTTTATTTGTTTTAATTTGTTTTTATGAATATGGACAATATTTTCTGAAAGCAAAAAATTTTTTCAATGAAAATTGAATTTTTAATACAATTATTTCTCATTTCTTTAATTTTAAAAAGATTTCTCATTTCTTTAATTTTAAAAAGATTTTTAAATTGAATTTTAAAAAATATTTTAACATTAGTTAAAAGCAACATCAACCTTTCAAAATGTCCGTGTGCGATTGTCATTGTCTAGCGCTTTGAAAATTGTATAATTTGGACCAATCAGATTAGCCATGGTAATTAAGAAATGTAATTTTTGTGTTCATAGTCGGATCGTAATTATCAAGTACGGAAGACCAACCAGAATACAATTTAGTTGCATTATTTGAGTTCAGCATTGTTCTCCGCTGTTAAGCCCTTTACTTTTGCGAAACACGTATGGAGAAGTTAATTTGAGTTTTCAATTTCAACTGAGAAGGGTACCTACAAGTAACAGTATCATGTTATGAAATTTAACTACTGCTAAACTTTAATTTATATGATCTTATTTTTATATTAATCTCAGTTATGACATTTTTCCATAAATGAAATATCAAAATTAATAATAAAATGAATGGAAATACAAATAACAGTAAAATGTAATAAATGTACATAAAATTATAGTATTTTATGTACACTTTCTGATAAAATTTCACAAGAAAGGTACCTAAATTAATTAGATACCTTTTTTTTTATGAAATTTTAATCCCACTATTAACAGTCTTATTTTTTAATTTCTTTATATTTTCCATAAAGCATCGTAAACGTAAAAATGAAAGCTAAGTACAAAAAAAAATAAAAAATAAAAAATTAGAGCGCTGAAAGTTTTCCTTAAAAGTAACGAGGTAAATAATTTGTTCACTTAAATAATTTCACTTCCTTCCATCCGTAGAAAGAATTATCCTCCCGTAAGTTATCTAAACGTCATGAATGTGCCTTTCGTCAATCGTCAAGCGACGCGAAAGGTTATGACCTGCTTTGTTTTATTTTCAAATTACATTTTTTCGGCGCAGAAGCTAACTTAAGCTTGGTTCAAAATATTTTAAATGAACAGTATAATTTCTGTTTTTATTAAAATCAGTTTTGAAAAAATGATAATTGATTTTTAAAAGAATATCAAATTCAGATTTTAATGTTTTTATCAAATCGAAAAAAATGATTGAAAATGATTGATTATCTGTCCTTTTTTTTGACCCAAAAAAAACAATATTTTTAACGAAAATTTCAGACGTGCTAGGAACGATTAAAAAATGTAAAAAAATACCCCAAAAATACTTTGATCTTTTCTCTTTAATAATAATACGAACATTAGACGATAAAATTCTCCAATCCTTTACAACATTACTATCACATCACATCTATTATCATATAAACCCGCTATAATTATTAACGTAAACTCCCCCCTCCCCCAGCATATTTAATACCACCACAAAAATAACCAATAAGGATTACAAACCGAGATTTCTACCAGTTACATATACACAGTCATCAAAAACAAGCAAATAACCAGCTTTAAAATAATAACGAATAAACTTTTTAAAAGTATATATATATATCTTGTATATATATATTGTCTATATATATAAGATATATATATATATATAATATATTACATATATATTATATATATAAAGTATTATAGATAGATAGATAGATAGATAGATAGATAGATAGATAGATATCTTCACCTGATCATTGTCCATATGTAAAAGGATGGGACGAATCTTGAGGTGTAAAATGTGAATTTAAATTGCTTCAACTTGTTTACTAACCTCAAAAGAAATGTCGATCCAATTAAAAAAAATGCAAGCAAGAAATTTCGTCCTAAACTTTGAATTGAAAACGAAAATTTATTTCATTTTTTGGTTTATATGTTCTGGTCGCATTCAGACAAGGGAGGCTACTCTCTTTGCTTTTCTTAAGGCGTCTTTACTTCAACCACGGAATAATTTTATTTATAAAATTTATTTGCAGTGATTTTTATTTCGTTTCAGAAGATAAAGAAGTCTTCGTCACAGAGTCTTTGTTCTGTACTGATCACGTGAAATAAAAAAGAAATATCTAATTACCATGATTCCAGAGACCAAATGAAACTGTCCTACTGGCGAGAAATTTAGAACACTTCCCCCAAAACAGAAAGTTAAAAACTATGTTGGGGAATATTGTATATGAAAAGCAATTTCGCTCCTCTTTGGGGTATGCAGCAGGCTAAAAGAATAAAAATAAGAAAGCAATTCCGACTAAAGTCAGTGAAATAATTTCAAATTAAAGGAAGCTTTTAATTTGAATTTGCGAAACAGTAGCCGGACTTCGTCTTTGAAATTCTTGTTCCTGTAACCGTAAATGACTGGATTTAGACACGAGCTGATGTAGAAACTGTGTCTGGACAACCAATAAAAGATGGCGACGGCCGTCCCCATTTTTTGTTCAGCTCTCATAACCGCGTTCACAATCATCGCGGATAAGCTCGGAATATATGTCACAACAAACACTGCAGTTATCATCATCATCGTCACAGTCGTACGGTTAAACCTTTTTATGTTATTTTCCGCTCGCCTGAGGCTTCGTGTTTGCGTCTCTTTCTTTGCCAATTCATTGCATGCAGCTGGACGCACGCTGTCACCGGACGATATTCCTGAAGCGGAAAAACATAAAACTGACAAGTTTTTTTCCTCTGTCTTATTCCCGACTTCTTTCAATGTGTTCGCGCTGCTAGAATTCGTGATTGTTACTACAACGTTACTAAAAGCCGTGGTTGGATTGGAGTTTAAATTTTGATAAAGTTTTTTTGTTTTAGATGGAGGCTGGGAAATCACTGTCTTGTTTTTATTGACAATCTTTTTCATAGTGTGCAGGACGACCGTATACAATCCGACCAGCAGAAATATGGCGAATATTGCGATGAAGAGGTAAGAAGCGAAAAATCCCAACTGATAATAATTGATCTTTTTTGTAATTTTCGCAGAACAAGACTGACCGAACACATTGGGGTACATCGTAGGCTTTCTCACACTCCCGTAATAGAGAGTTACAACACTTGCCTGTCCTGTGGAAATCGTACAGATGACTAGAGTTATGATCTTCACACCCCTCATGGTGATTTGACTTTTTAAGGGACAACCCATTCTTCTGTATCTGTCGACAGCGATTGCAACAAGAAATCCACAATTACAAAAACCGGTGAAAACTGACAGGCCCATATGGAGCTTACATAAAACGTCCCACTTGGTCATCATTGGAAAGACATTCTGAACAATTCTTCCAGGTGTGATAATGGTACAGGTAATCAAATCTACTATGGCCAACATGACAACGAAGAGGTATGTTGGTGTCATCTTCAGTCGGAAGCCGTAGACATAACAGGTGAGAAGGTTGCCAATAAGCCCTACCAACATTGTAATGATGACCAGGATTGTTGAAGGTATCATAATTAAGGCTTGTTCCTTGTTAAGACGAGAAAGAATTTCTGAAATTTCTGTTTCGTTTAATGTCGTCCCATTCATGTTGAGAAATGTCCCTAAAAGCAGAAAATTAAGATTATTAGGAAAAGAACCATAGAATAGGTGGGGATACAGAGTGAGAGTGAAAATAAAGAAACAAGGGAAAGGAGGGAGGAGAAAAAGATGTGCGAGAGGCAAAAATGCGAGACTGGTGAAGCCCATGTTTACATTGCAGTTAGCTTGGCTGCTTGAGTAGATGCCTTCCACGGTTCGAAGCCTGAAGAAAAACATGATCTTGAATATTCATTATCTAACCATTCAAGGATCTGAGTGTGTTGCTCAAACTGTTGATCACGCCAGATTATTTGCTCTCTCCCAGAAACTGTAACTAAGGTCAGCTCAGCATAGTTGCAGTATAAACCACAGGTGGGCTCTGTGGGTGTTGAACAAACATTAATGTACCTGGGCAGGCGTCTGCAACAGGGATTAGCTAAACAGCACACCAAAGCATTCCTCATGGTCTTCAGAAAAAACTGGACTAACTATAGCAATACATTTTAGGAAAAAACAATATTACCAGCAATACTTTTAGAAAAAAATATTACCAACAATACATTTATGAAAAAAAAAATTACCAGCAATATTTTTTAAAAAAAATATATTACCAGCAATACATTTTTGAAAAAAAAATATTACCAGCAATAACAATATTGTCGGTATTAAATAACAACCCATTGAGATGTCCATATGCCGTAAAACAAAACGTTTCGTAAAAATAATGATCTATTAAATTAACGGAATGAACTAACTGTAATTTGTAGGCATTGTATAATGTTTACTTTGAAATATAGTTAATAGAATTTTTCATAAAAATCTATGTATTACCATTATATATCCATTATTTTATTATATATAATGGTACATATAATATTCAATTCCTTGATTTTTTTAATTTTAAATATTGCCATGTATTAAGGCCCATTGAATAAAATAAGTATTGTATTTTAGGTTCAAAATTATACATAAAAATGATTTAATCATACTAGAGGGTCCTTTAAGATAGTTCTAATGCATTTACAAAAATAATTTTAAAAAAAATTAAAATTAACCTATATATGTATAACCTATTGTTATATATATATATATATATATATATATATATATATATATATATATATATATATATACAATAAACGTGCAATCAATTTACAAATACATTGAATTATTCATACAAAACTAATGCAAAAGGTTAATGATTTAAATGGCAGACATCCATCTTGCAAACGATTCAAATAGTACACAAAAACCTCTAAATCCGTTATGCATGAGTTTGATCCTTGTTTATATAAATTTCTGCCGTATTAGTTGTTATTTTTTACTACAAGCTTTCGTCTGTTCCTACAGACATCGTCAGGTATATAATAGATGTTGTTCTTGGTTTTTTCTCTTAGTAATAAGAGGACATCGAAAATATATGTGTATTGTATCCGAAATGCTATTAAAAAATGAGTTATTGGTTTTGAACGCGCCAAAGCAACGCTGAGTTTGATTTTGAATTTTTTAAAATGTCTGCGTCTATACCAAATATGGTAATGAACAAATGTTTTTTACTGGTAAATTTTTTTACTGTCAAAGTGGCATGAACTATATTGTTCAATAATTACAGTAATGTCGCACTTATTAACCAAAAGTCGCACATGGATCAGATATTTAAATTACAATAAACGTGCAATCAATTTACAAATACATGAATTATTCATACAAAACTAATGCAAAAATTTACCAGTAAAAACATTTGTTCATTACCATATTTGGTATAGACGCAGACATTTTAAAAATTCAAAATCAAACTCAGCGTTGCTTTGGCGCGTTCAAAACCAATAACTCATTTTAATAGCATTTTCGGATACAATACACATATATTTTCGATGTCCTCTTATTACTAAGAGAAAAACCAAGAACAACATCTATTATATACCTGACGATGTCTGTAGGAACAGACGAAAGCTTGTAGTAAAAATAACAACTAATACGGCAGAAATTTATATAAACAAGGATCAACTCATGCATAACGGATTTAGAGGTTTTTGTGTACTATTTGAATCGTTTGCAAGATGGATGTCTCGCCATTTAAATCATTAACCTTGCATTAGTTTTGTATGAATAATTCATATATATATATATATATATATATATATATATATATATATATATATATATATATATATATATATATATATAATATACTTTTTTAAAAGTAAATGCTAAAGAAGTGTGGATTCCTAATCTGTCTGTTCTTTCTCTTCATTTGGAGATCAGTAAATTTCGACAATTTATACTAATTTAAAGGCGCAAACGCGGAAGTATAGTAATTAAATGCTCTGTTATTCGAACCCGCGTGCTCATCTTCATTGTTATAAGCCCACGTTTGTTAGAGTGAGAATTCCTTCTTTTTTTATTTTTTGGCGGGGGGTTGTGTTTTTGTTTAGCGGCATATCAACACCTCTATTTAATACCGAAATCTAAATATTTTGTAAGCAATTGTATTTGGTTATAGTAACGGCTTAGTGATGCAAGTCTCACTAATTAACCCATAGCTGTGTTGAGTACTAGTTGATTCATGCCTTTAGCAAGGGTATTTGCGCGTAAGCGAATATAACAAACCCAAGTGGAATTTGAACTCGACTCTCCGATTTACAATTCCCAGTCATTATCATTTACACCACCTGCACATCCAAACTTACAGCACCTGGTATTCCCAAACGGTCACCCCTCTGAGTACTGACCAGACTCGATGTTGCTTAACTTCGATTATCGTACATGATTCGATGTTTCAACGTGATATGACTGCATGCCTAGACGGTTTTTCTTACAACTTATTGGAGGTTATCTAAAAACAGAAATTTTTTTTAGATTGTGAGAATTTTGGGGGCGTAATAAAGATTTACTGATACAAGTCCTATAAATTAGCTCATAGCTCGGGGGAGGAGTCGTGGTTTCACACCTTTCCCTAGGGTATTTTGTGCGTAAGCGAATTTAACGAACTCGACTAGAAATCGAACTTGGCTCTCCGAATTCTTCATTCATTGCAGCACTCGGTATTCAGAAGCGGTCATCCATCTGGGCACTGACCAGGTTTGGCGTTGCTTAACTTTGATTATTGTACGAGAATCGGTGTTTCAATGTGATATGACCGTAAGCCATACCACTCATGCATCCAAGCCTGCAGTACCTGATATTCCCAAGCAGTCACTCATCTTGGTATTGACCGGGCAGGACGTTGCTTAACTCCGGCGATGGTACGAGGGCCGGTATTTCAACGTGATGTGGCCGTAAACCTAACATGCTGATCAAGATGAGACGGCAGATTCGAATAACGAAGCATTGAATAATGAAAATGCCTCATTTAAATAAATATGATAAGTCACAAATGACAAAACAAGAAGATGCAATAAAACAAAATTCGCTGTCTATGTTTACTTACCTGACTG
This sequence comes from Acanthosepion pharaonis, assembly GCA_903632075.3. Lineage (NCBI taxonomy): Eukaryota > Metazoa > Mollusca > Cephalopoda > Sepiida > Sepiidae > Acanthosepion > Acanthosepion pharaonis. The sequence continues at coordinate 350,098 of CAHIKZ030005595.1, read as the reverse complement.
ATTTCGATTGAACAAGAATTTGGTTTCTTTTCAAACAGACCCTCTCTGCTCCAACCGTTTCGGCTCCCGAATTACTTCATGATTGCCTGTGGGTAAGGTAATATTGGGTCTTTTCTATTTTATTGTAAATTAGAATGTCCTCACAGATGAAGAGGCTTTTAGCGCCAGAGATGTTGTTCCGTTGGTAGATGATGAGAATAAATGGACAGTGCATATGAGAAATGAGGAAGATATCAAAACGATACGATCTCCTGATAACAACCACAAAGTGACATCCTAAATTTCAGTAAGCATTTCAATGAATTCCCCCAGAAAGAGTAATATAGATTTTCTTCTATCTTATGGGAAAATGAAGAAGAGTCTTGAAGAGTCGGGGGTCTTTTGATGAATGCTAACATGAAATGCGATGAACATTAATATCTGAAAAATGAACCAGTTTTTCAAAAAATAGAAACAGAAAGTAATAGCTGAAATTTCGTAGAAACATAATAAATGTCTGGAGCAAAAAAATATATTAAAAAGCAATTGAAATATTTTTGCGTATTCTATGCCAGTATTGCTTTTTATAACCTCATCAATTAAAATCAAGTGTAGGAAATAAATTCATATAAAACTTGAATTTACGTCCTATATCTCAAAGTTCTAAAGGACAAAATGCGTCACACAAAATCATTTTTTCCACTTTGTCATAGAGTATCTATAAGAACATAAATAGAATGTAAAATTATTCTACCAAACTTTCCCTGTTGAATATATTTCAGCCGTTAAATATATTCAAATTCTCATGTCTTACATTTGATTCAAACAAATTAAAATGCGGAATTAAATTTGTTTTCAACGCAATCATTTGAGTCTCATTTTAGTGTCCGTATATTCAATAACATTGCTTTACCAGGTCATAATTTCAATAAGTGAGAGCGTCATATTGGCGCCAAGGCAATCTGTGTTGAATTTCATTTGTGTTCTATGTTTTTCAGCCTTTCCTTGAAACCTCCCAAAAAAGATCACTATCATCCACTTTCGAAGGATCTTCTTCTTCAGGATGTTGCTGATCATGACTCTCCACAATTTCCTGACTTTTGTAGCTCTTAATAAATTTTGTCATTTTGTTATCTTTTCCGAACTCTGACCCACCATCCATTTACTCAAGGTTTCTATGCTTTGTTTTCCTCTGTCTCACTTGCCTTCAATCTGACCTTTGAGTATCGAATTTTTCAAGCCCTCTTTTCTCATTTGCCCTAGAAATTTCAACTATCACTTCTTGGTGTTAAGTATATGTGTCCTTTTTGTTTCCATTTTCTCTAAAATTTGGTCGTTGTTCACATGTTCAGGCCATGGTATCCTCAGCATCCTTCTGTAGAACCACATTTCTGTTGTTTCAAGTCTTCTCTTCTTCTTTAAAGAGATTGTCCAGCATTCACTGTCATACAGAAAGACTAATATTACGTAACTGCTTAGTACTCTTTTCTTTGTTTCTAATGATTTTTTTTTTTTGTTTCTTTGGGAAAGTTCGTCATGGGTATGACGACAAACTACATCCGCGTCCTGGGTAAGACGATAAACTACGTCCAACACCAAGGCCTCTGATCATGAGGTTTTGAGGAGCGTGGAATCACCTCTTAATTGTTGGTGTTCCCAAGTCCACCCTGACCCGGGGTGGTAGCACCTCTAAGGGTCCCAACTATGGGCAAATAGTTAACACCCAAACTTGTGTAAAAATAGGTTTTAATACCAGAAATACTTTGTAATAAAAAAATTATTACTAGTAATAATTTTTTAAGAAAAAATTATCAGCAATACTTTTAAAAAAAATACCAGCAATACAAACAGTTCTTTGAAAAAAATATGACCAGCTATAGATTTCTTCAATAAAAAATATTCCCATAAATAGATTTTTGAAGAAAAAATATTACCAGCAATAAAAATTTTGTCCGCATTAAATAACCGATTGAGTTTGATATGCTGTAAACCAAACCAAACCAAACCAAACTAAAACGTCCATCTGTCCAAAATATCCATACATTGAACGTTCGAAACTAAATTTTGGAGCGAAGTACAAACAGGTAAAGGAGTACAAAGTACAGTTGGTTTTACTAGAGTGCGTAGCTTAGTGCAATAAATTTTCATTAATTCTCCCCCCACCCAGAAAAAAAATACGGTCCAAGGTATGACGATAAACTACATCCGGCAGCAAGGTTGATATGCCGTAAACCAAACCAAACCAAACTTTGTGAAAGGAAAATTACTTTGAATTTGTAATAATGTTGAGAATAGACTTTTGTTTTGAAGTAACTTCTTATTGACATGTTTTAATAAAAACGTAATTTACATTTGTAGATATGTCTTCCAACCACGATCACAGATAGGCATGAGAGTCTAGGGAAGAAATATAAATTTTTACCTTTAAATTCAAGGTTCTGATTTTATTTTGCAGTGATGTTTGCCCTGTACAAGTCCCAAGAGACCCTCCAAGATCAAGGCTAACCAAGTAAGAAGCACCACCGCAAGCAAGGTTATAATGGCGCAACGGTCCACCAGGGAAAGAGAAGGAAAAAAAATTTTGAGAGAGGTGGAAACCCAATCTGAAACAGGAAACAAGGAATAAACCTCTGCACCTGTTCAAATGATGGGGTGAGGAGTGTGAACCGGGTAGGCGAATATAATCATATTGAGGAAAAAATGTAAATATAAAATAGTTTCGCAGTTTAAGGGAAGATGTTAGAAGTATAGAGTTGAAGTACTCTTTAGAAGGAACCAGAAACCCAATTCAAAACAGGAAACAAGGGATAAACCTCTTCTCTTGTTCAAAAGATCAAGGACGAGTATTATTATCTGAAGGACATTATTTTATTCATATTGTAAGTTTTCCCAAGGCTTTGAAATAATGTATCAGGAACATTATTTGTATTCATATGAAATAGATTTTTATTTGATTTAGTCAAAAGTAACAATTATATTTATATAAAGACATTAATTTACATCTGATATTGCAACTAGATACAGAATATAAATAGAATGCAAAATTCTGATTAAATTTTGTTAGTATTTTTCTTCATCATGCATTTTTCTCTCACGTTTTCTCACTCAAACAATTTTCAAATGTTAAATACACCCAACATCTAAGTAGTTACAATAGAAGTGTTGCATGTGATCTTATGAAAGCAAAGCACGTCATCAGGTCATGTGTTCCAGAGAGGAGATTGTCATGTTGGTGTCAAGACAGCAAACGTTAAACTTCACAGTTCAGCCTCTCATTCAAACCTCCCACAAAGACAGTAATTATCTGACTCTGAAGAATACCTTATTTTATCAATTGATGTGTTTAAAAATGGATTTAGTGTTTCGTACGGCTGTGCAGTAATAACTGCATAAAATGTGACGACTGATTTTATATGTAAAAACATTTTGATAAGATTTTCTTATGACTTATATTTGTACTTTTCCTCTGAATAACTTTGAAAGATAATATCAAATATTTTTGGATTAAGATTATATATTATAAGATAATATCAAATATTTTTGGATTAAGATACAGATTAAAGCTTAAATGAACGTAAAATATAAGTATTTTCTAAACCTGCCTCATTGTTTTAACGCAGAAATTTGAGTATCATTCATATCGTAATATATGGAATAACGTAGCTTAAGTTATTGGATGGTCAAGGAATATATTGACAGAATACACGGAAACTAGTCACTCGATTTAAGTACACGTTATTCTTACATGACTTAGACATGCAGAAAAGCAACGAAAAGATGGAGCTGTTTGACTTGAATGCAAGCAAAAGAAATTCTTTTAAAAAAATCAATTTACCCCAAGAAATGCGATAATGTTACTAAGAAACATGGGACTCCTGGGAGTGAAAGAGAATGAAAAGACTTTAGATGGATCCAGAAACCCAATCGTTAACAGGAAACAAATGATAAACCTCTACTCCTGTTCAAAAGACAGGGCAGAATTATTCACCAAACAATAGGCAACTACATCTACTTCTATTAAGGGAGGAAATAGTAAATAAAATTTCAGAGTTTAGGCGGAGATGTTAGAAGTAGAGAGTTGAAGTAAACTTGAGAAGTGTGACGTCCCTAAACACAGCCTTCGCTCGCTCCTCGCTGCTTCGTTTGGGTGTTGCCGCTCCAAACGTGACGTCCGCCTGTCGCGTCAGTCGTGTTGTCTCGTCCTGTGACGACCAACTGGCTTGGTATCGGTCGCGGCACCCAAATGTGACGTTCTAACCTTTTGGTGATTCGGATGGGAATCTGGTTAGATTCGATATCAGCCTCGTCGTTCCCAACTCGCTTCCAACGCCTGGTTACCAAAGTAACTGCATTGATCTCCAGTCTGCCCACCCACGTTGTGAATTGATCTTAGGCAGACGAAATCAATCAGTAGTTGGGGTCGTAATGCAAATCGGGTTCAAACGGGGGTGACACCGCACAAATATGCATAAAAGAAAATAAAATGATAACTCAAAAATTCAAGGTATCAAAAAAAAAAAAGGATAACAAACTTTATGTCTAGTTGTTGGATACATAGGACTGCGTCTATCTCCCGACCCGTTCTATGGATTGTGACACGTTGTTTTCCGTTAGGCGAGTTTTAACACTTCAAGTTGTTTGCTCTTTAAGAAATTGGTTTTTCGGTGCGAAAGTCGAAAAAAAACTTATTTTGGTGGTCTGGATCTAAGTCGCCCTTCAAAATAATTGTTCTTGGATTGAAGAAGAGTCCGGAAATTGCGCGAATCTTGGTCAGCCGATGCGAGGCTTGCCTCAACTGAGCACTGGAGACTGACTCTGGGAACTGTCTCTCCCGAACTCAACTCTGGAACTCGAACTCGAACTCTCTGCTGGAACTCTCTGCTGGAACTCTCTGCTAGAACTCTCTGCTGGAACTGATTTTCGCTCGCTGCGACTTCGCTTATATGGACGCCGACCAAAGCCGGGGTGGGTTTGTCGGCGCCAGGGGTTCCTCGATAATTCTAAATACATATCCACTTCTCTTATTTTTGGTTAGGAATTTTCCACTTCTTTCCATTTTTGGGGGCCCTCTCTTACTCCCACCTTCTCACCATACTTCAGAGGGGCGTGAACTGCCCTCCCCACTTCTTCGTAGCAACCTCTCATACCCATCCTCTAGATGGGCGGCGACAGCTCCTCCTTGCGTCACGTGATCACCACTCGGCCAATGATGTCTAGCCGAGCCTGTGCGATCCCGCGGGCTTTGTTTCAGGAAAAAAAAATATCTTGCTTAAAAAAAAAAATAATCTTTTTCTTTTCCTTTTCTTTCTTTCAATCGCAGTTATCATTTTCTCTAGCCGCAAATAGAACAATGCGATCGGTGGTGATCATAACTCTTGTTCTCACCTGGACTTCGTCAGTCATCTTATCGCTAATTATCAGAATGGGTGGTCTATTTGACACAACAGAATCGTCCGTCGCCTCGAAAAAAAAAAAACATTTCCATGGTTCCAGTCATTCTTTGGTACACATTTCTGATAACATAGTTTTATTATCGCAGCCAAAGATGTTCTGTCGAAAGAAAACGGTCAGTCGCCACCTTGTGTGCGGCTTTGACACAATTAATTTTTCATATCTATCCAAAGCCCTGTAGCCCACCTGTTTTTTGTCAATTATCAAAATAACATTTTCAATTGGATTTTTCTTTGGCTAGTCGGTCTGTAGTTTGCTTAATCAGATGTTTTCCCGCATTAGCCGTTTGTTTATGTTTCCCCGATAACACAGCTCGTCGCCAGAACACAACGATTCCTTTATCCACTTAGAATTTTTCTGCCATTGTAATGACAGTTTTTGCCATTTGCTACTTATCAAAATATCCTTTATCCATAGTCGTGGGTGTCCTACTTATCATCCACGTTTGGGTCTCGCCTCTCTTTTCCTCTCTTTCCTTTCTTTTCTTTTTTTGCCTCGGTAAATGGTGCCACAAAGTAATCGGAAACCTAATCCTAAACAGGAAACAAGAGATAAACTTCTACTCCTGTTCAAAAGACCATGGAATTAGTTAATGTGTGTCCAAAGAATACAGTGAGAGAATACACGGGAACTAGTCACGCTGTTTAAGTACACATTTTCCATACCAGACTTTGACGTCATATATATGACAACAAAATTACCGGAGTTAGTCAAACGAACCTGTTTGACGTGAACACATGCAAACGAAACATAATTATTGTTATGATTTGTTCTGTATTACAATTCCGAATAAAAGGTATAAAGATTTTCTGGTTACATTTAAGGTCCATAAAGTCAAAAACAAGAACGGACTTACTTGAAGAAGAGAAGCAACACTACGGCTGTTTTATGTTTGACGGGTTTAATGTACAGAAAAGGTTGGATGCACAATAAGTAAAAAGAAGGTCTGCAAATATAATTTATCTTTGGGGACTTAACTGTAAGGAGAGTGTCCAAGTAACAAGTGGGCTTTGCGGTTTCTGTAACCCATTAACCTCGGAAGGAACGGCTCAAAAAACGTGTTCTGACTACGGCTGTCAGTTGCAAAAGAGAGATTTCAGAATCAAGTTTATCGTGTGGCCCCAAGAAGGGATCCTGATTGGACAGCAGTTAGCCAATCAGAGTACCGGATTAGTGTTTCAAGTTCAAGGTTGTTCTTTGAATGGTAAAGAGTTAGCTCCCTTTAGTATCCCTTTCAAATTCTAATAAAGGAGATTTCATCCATAACTGAAAGGGTTTGGAAATATATCTAAAGGCTAAGCGAACATTACAGCAGCCAGGAAACCATTTTTTTACAGCTTAAAAGCGAAAATTGATTCAATCAGTTTACAAATGAAGGAGATATGCATATAAAATAAGAAAACTAAAGACAAAAGACATGCTAATCGACAGGCTGCATAATATCCAAGGACGGAATGTTAGAGAAGAAAAAAATTACTTCAGAGATGGAAGTAATATATCAGGAACTCTTCCACGACGAAAGAGAACAATTGGCAATACATAGAAATACCGACGGAGAGGAAATATTAAAAACTGAAGTGGAAGTTGTACTGGACAAGTTGAACAGAAACAAAGCGACAGGGCCAGACGGAATTGTTAAAGAGATGCTGGCACTCTTAGACGATTTTGGCATAGAAAAGAATACATAAATAATAAATGAAATCTACAACAGTGGTGATATAACGGAAGACCTTAGAAGACCTATTCTCATAGGATTGAACAAGAAACCAGGCGCAAATGAATTTGAGCTCCACTAGATAATCGGCTTAATGAGTCACATAACAAAATTCATCATCCGAATTCTGATGAATAGAACGCGCAGTAGAATCAGGCCAGTGATAGGACAAGAACAGTGCGGGTTCGTTAATGACTCTGGAACAAGGAACGCGATATTTATGCTCAGAAAGAGCGATACAGATGCAGAAGGGTGTGTACCTGTGTTTTTTGTTTGTTTTAATCCTTTCATCCTAAAGTTCCACTAGTATACGTGGCGGGGAGGGGTTACAGATAATGAAAATGAGAGAAAAGACTAGGTATAAGGGGGGGATTGAGGAAAGGATAAAAGATGAACGGGATTCAAAAAGATAGAAGATGGCGATTGACGTTGAATTTAAATTTTTGAAAATTGTAGTTTTCAGGGAAGCAAGTAAACGGCGGAAAGTGTGAGAAAATAAACTGTTGGGGTAGAAGTGGCGGTTACATTTAAACCACTTCATCAGTAAAAGGGTGGGACCAAGATGCCAGTCTAGTAGCACGCTTAAATTCATGTAGTCGGGGCATCAGGGGAAAAAAGCTCGTCTGAGCACTTACCACGAAAATATTAGTAGAAAAGACAGAGGGAAATCTCGTCATGTCATTGAGAAAATGACTGAAGTCGAGATGACTGGTCAGGATTGATTACATTACAGATCCTTCTTTGAATTTTTCAAGAATCTCTAGATATACAGCAGGAGCACCGGACCAGATATGGCTGCAGTATTCAATGCACGGATGAATGGTAGATTTGTAAATGTGCAAGATGGAATCTGATGAGAAAAAATTTCTGGCACGATACAGTGACCCAAATTTCCTTGCAGTAGATGCAGCTATTGATTGGATGTAGACATTCCACTTCAAGTCAGTTGAAAATGTGAGACCAAACTGGCACAATGTGCTTCTCTCCTGGATTCTAGCATCAGCCATGCTGATGGCGGGCAGGAAAGTTTCTTTGTGGTGGTTAAATGACAGCAGTTTCGTTCTGGAGGCAAACCATTTCCTGCCTCAGTTAAGCACTGTTCTTTTTCAAGAGCAACAGCCTGGCTAACTTTGTCAGCTCTGGCGGATTTTCTATTGAGACGCGAGTAAATGGTAGTGTCATCTGCAAAAATGCCTATTTAGGAACTGAGGACATCAGGAAGATCATTGGTGAAGATCAGAAACAACGTATGGCTCAGGATAGAGTCTTGAGGGCACCCGCCTTCGTGTGAAAGGATCTGGAAGCGAGTCCGTTCAAAACGACCTTCATTTCACGATCTGATAGGAACGATTAGATTAAATCAAACAATCGTGCTGTAATGCTGTAGCTCTGGAGCTTGTGTAGAAGACTAGCGTACCAAACCCCGTCAAACGCCTTCAAGATATCTAAAGCCATAGCTCGAGTTCTCCCGTTATTATCAAGAGCTTGATATGTATATTCAGTAATGTCCGTCAGCATATAAGCAATAGACCTGGCAAAATAGAGGAAGCCATATTGTTTGTCGCGAGAAGTAAGATGCTTCAGTATTGATTAAAGCCTCGAATACATTGCCCAAAAGCGGTAGAAGACTAATGGAGCGATAGTTAGAGGGTTCAGGTGGTTCTCCAGAGTTCTTAGAAACAGAAACTACAGAGAAGGACTTCCAACAAGCAGGAAAACAGGAAGCAGCGAGGTAATAGTTGTAGAGTTTGGAGAGAACTGGAGCCAGCTCGGGAGCACATTTCTTTAGGACGACAGCTGGGATCCCGTCAATTCCGCTTGCCTTATGGGAGTCTAATTTAGAAATGATGTCTGAGGTCAGTGACAGGGTTATGCGCATATCACTCAGCAGAACCTCTGTAGTAGGGAGGGAAATCAGGTATGGGTACTCCAAATGAGTCGAGTGTTGAGTTGAAAGAGAATTTACGAGCAAAGTATTCAACCTTATCTGCTGTAGATGTCTGGACTTCGAACTGGTTGAAAACAGAAAGAATTAAAGATTTGCTGTTGTTCAGCACACTTTTCCAGAGCCGCCAATAATCTTTAGAACCGAACTTGCGAGATGCTATACATTGTTTCAATCTATCAGTAACTTTGATTCTTTGAGGACACGCTTGCACTCATTACGAGCAAAGAAAGAGACATCTGTTGCAATCAGACGTGTCGCTCTGGTACAGCCGGATGAAGTGATTCTCGTGGGCTATAGCGGTCAAGTATGCAGGTGGGAAGCAAGGAGATGAACACGGTTTAACTTGCTGGGGTGAAAGCATCGATACTGGCTTTCACCCAGGAGGAGACACCAAACGTTCATTTTTAAACAGCATGATTAAAAACTTCATTCCAAAGGACGTCACGAAGGAAATCACGGTATGAGTCCCAAACCGCTCGTTGATAAGAGAAAGATATTCTGTTAGTAGGAATTTTTAGATACATCAACTTGTTTCCGTACAAGATGGAACAAAAGTTTATAACAGCTTTACTTTTGCAACCATTGGCCACATGGCACAAATGATCAATGTCAAAATTCAGGGGTTGGAGCACCGAAATTTTATAATTTTTACTGGGCCAGTAGGCAATATATGAGTCATTGCTTATTGAAAGGTTCATAGATCTTTTACTGATTACGTTTTTTTTTTTTTTTTTTTTGAGCCACATATTGGAAACATTGTAAAAATAAATATTGATAATAAATGGTTGTTTCATTGGAGATCCGAAATATTTTAGATGCTAGTAAAATTGTGCATATTCAATAAACAGACATAGTTTTATCTTTATTGGACATATTCTATTTAAAATGGTTTTGGTTCGGTTTGGTTGTTGTGTTTTACGGCATATCAACCTTATCAAAGTTTATATCAACAAGCCTCCGACTATCCAATAACTGAAGGATTACATTCAGATATCAAAACTCTTGACAACTTCTTCTCACCCGGTATTCTCCCGGAACCTTTAGGTCACTAAGGGTTTCGCGAGAAACAGTGATAAATAGACTAAAGCATTTTTGATTCATTTTTGTTTAATTTTATATTCGTAATTTTACTATACAAGTACGGCATATTGATGGAAAATCTTTGTTTATTATAATGTAGGCATCAATCTCTTGTATTATTTAAAATTCTAATAATTATAGGAAATGTATTTAGCGATGTCTCTATGGCGTCAGTGTGAAACCGCCTTCACTGATTAGCAGACGATACCTGTACGTGACGGATTCATTGAATGATTGGCACAGGTACAGAACGAAAGGTGTCTGTATATTATGTTTACCACATAAACCACAATAAAAATATAAAAGAGATAGATATTAATAGTATATAATAATTTTTGTGCAAGGGTTCCCTGAGACATAAAAACTATTTCAATGGTGGCACAAGTTTAAAACAGGTGAGAGACGCTGCTATAGAGTCTTTGATGGAAAATGACTTAGAAAAGGGCACGTTCGTGTGAAGCTGAACATAAACGCTATTTAAAAGATGTCATCTTTTTCAACCAATGTAAATTTATTTTCCATATCTACTCTATATAATATGGTATTTTGAAATAACGTTAAGAAAAATAAAGGAGTTTGTTGCAGGTGATAAGATATTCTTTTATCAGAAATTTTGGGGACAAGACGAACTGACTCAGTGGTTTAAAATAAATAATATATTTTTATTTATTTTCTTTAGAATGATGAGTGAGTCATTTGTTATTAGGCGTAGCAAAAAGTTCGTTAATAAGGCGGATATTGGTAACAGTCTGGAGAAATGTCCGTTTCGGTACTTTGAAACCAGACTATGATAGGGATAGTAGTAATATCAGAAATGCGCTGTGTCAATCTACTGAGTTTTTCTCGGCCTGAGCAAGGTCGATATATCAGCAACAAATAACCTCTGTACTGCTTCTTCATGCGTCACGCACGGCTAGTTTTTACGCAGTAGCATTCTTTATTTACGCCATCTCCTCATCTCTATCTGCCTCTAGCCCAGGGGTGTCAGGTTTATATGTTTTTGACCAGGCTCGAGAATTTGGCGTGAACATTGGTTTCGGCTAACATCAAAAGTCTCTTTGTGTCATATTTTTTTGTTGATTAGCCAAAATTATTTTATTTTCCGGCTTTCCTTTCTTTTTAAAACTTTATAACGGAAGTTATGCGTAGACTGTCCTTGATTTTTAGTATTTTTCAGTAACAAATAAGTAAACTCCGCTTCTGCAAACTTCTGATGTTCCTGGCTGGGTTCAGTCTTTTCTACTTTTTATTTAAGGGTTGCTTTCTCGTAGATTGAAAGAAGTATAGAAATAGAAGTTTAGAGAGAGAGAGAGAGAGAGAGAAAGAAAGAAAGAAAGACAAGAGTTTTAAAGGAAAATAGAAAACCCTTATTTTAATTTGAATTCTTTTTATTTTTGTTTATATATTTTATTTCCATATTTTATTTTTTTATTGGAACTCACTACAAGTTATTAGCTTTTGAAAAACCCCTTTGTGACTTTTGGGACATCTCTGTATGTCTGGAAATGGATGATAATCTATTGTAATTTTTCACATCAGATGTAAAATTTTAACAAGATCTATCGATAGATTGTATAAATACCGATACAAGAAATAAAACGTGGAGCTTTGCTTCTTAGGACATTGAACTGAAATGTTAAGAGATCTTGCATTTACAACATAAGGAAGACCATCTTGAAGGGTCAGTTGGAAACACATTCTATCTCTGGAAATGGACGATAACCTAATGTAATGATAAGTAACATGCATCACATTTTAACAACACTCATCTAGAAACTGTATAAATGCAAATACCAGAAATGAAAGGAGTATCCCTGCCAATTATCACATTTCTCGCCTGTCGGTCCTTGATCAGTTTCTTCGCTAGTCAATACTACCGCTAGTCGTTGAAGTGACTGCCCCAGTCTGTACACTGATCCGCCACATTGTGCTTTTTGACCACGGAGCCGGCAAAGATTGGATTGTCGTCAATCGTAGCGTTGGCTTGAACCACAGCGAAACTATCTCAAAGAAAAGAAAAAAAAACAATGTTCTTTGCAGACGGATTACAAGAAAACAAGAAATTCTTCGGGTCAACTTTTCTATGTGATTTATATCGTTCTTTGTATGGAAATATTAACTCTTGCAACTTTGCTCACTGTAGCTAAATCTGGAATAAGACTAAAGTCGGGAGATCTCTTTGGCAGCAAGTCACGTGGGTTTCGGCAGTGGTCGTCTCACGTCGTCTGCAACAGCAACTGGTTTAGTATTTATCAATCCACCCACGAGGATAGAATGTGGCACAAGGCCGGTTTAATGTGGGTATCCCCGAGCCCGTAGGCTCGGCCAAAAATATAGCCTTTTTGAACCCGCCTAGACAGATTCAGGCCCTGTCTACCTCCCCGAACGAAACCTTGCCCTTCGGCAAAGCTTCGTCCGGGTTCCTCTCTGCTAATGCAGAGTTCGACAGACGCCGACTCGGAAGCTCACAAAGGCAGCGTACTACACTTTGATCATTCCCCCCGGGCCGAGCAGCAACTGGTTTGGTCGATCCAGTGCTCGGCTTATATTGACCTCTGTCTAAAACTGAATTACTGTTTATAAACATCGATCATTTCTGCTCACGAAACACATTGTATTAATTATTTTCTCGAACATTCAGTCCTGTAAATGTAATTAATAGTGCTTAATTAAAAAATAAAAAAGGACATAGCATTTACTTAAATGAATTATATCTATAAAAATAATGCATAAACAGAAAATGTAATAAATAATTGTCGGACTTAATCCATTTCATATGTTGTCATTGTTTACGTTAAGGTATATTTTTCTAGCTGATGCCTACATCATTCATGATTTTTTTCTATTTAATAATTTACATTTTTATATTTTACCATTACTAATAGCATTATCTTTATTATTTTTATCCTTATCTATTTTTTATATTCTGAATTTGTTCTTTATACAAACACACATACATATACCACGGTAGAATAATGGATTGCGGCTCGGATTAAGGAATCGGAGAACTGAGTTCGAATTCTACTTAAGTTCATTACATTTACTCGGAAAACATATGAATACATCTCTTCTCCCCTTACCCCCTCCAGTTATGGGTAAATAGCAGAACAAACTGGGTTCTATAGCCTTAAGTGAGATCCGGTCTAGCAGAAGGAAAATCTAAATTTTAAAAATTATATATATATATATATATATATATATATATATATATATATATTTCATTGAAGACGGCAAACAAAGTACTATGATTAAGCTTTTTATTTAATTTTTCTTGTAGTCGAACAAGTACTTTCTTTTCTGGAAACAGAGTGTGTAGAAACTGTCCAAATATTCTATAATTCCGTGTCTTAGTCGCTTTGATACCTTGTTTGGTGTGAAAATGATTAAAAGAAAATGATGCTCAAATTTGAAATTGTCAAAAACAAGAGAAATTTAAATTGCTAACGGACGCAGTCTGTTTGGACAGTGATTCTCGAATTTTTAACAAATTGAAATGAAAAATGTATACGCCTCCCCTCCAGGACTAGGGTTTTGATTTAGTCAATTTTTTATAAAAAGATCTTTTGTGGGTATCAAATCTGATTATACAACTGTACCTGGTTGCACCTCCAAAATTCTAGATAACCAAGGCCTGGCAACAGATCTCTTCTTTAGCCAAGCTCTTTCAGCTTAGTGTGGAGGAGGGGTGGAGGCTGGTTACATTCGATGTCTCAAAAACCAAACTAGTAGCATTCCATCATCCCCGAGCTGTGACTGAATGTAGGTCTATCACAATGGACGGGGGTTCTCCCAGAGAGGCTCCCCTTGCCTTGTATGCTTATTAGGACGTAAGATCACTCCAGACTTCAAGTGGAACTCGTATATACGATCCCTCGCTAAAGATGCCGGAAAAATGGTCGGTTCTCTGTACCATGCCAGTAGGTATCTGACTCCCTGCTATATTCTACTTTTACGGGAGCCAGACCAGGCCGAAAATAGAGTACTGCGACCATATATAAGTAAAAGCTGCGCCGTCAGCTCTTTGCAGTCTCGATGGAGTTGAAAAGCCTCTAAACAGTATTGTTAGTGATGAATTATCTTCCCCCCCTACAGCCCCTTTCCCACAGACGAAAAGTCGCAAGCCTCTTGCTTCTCTCTCGCTATTTCTATAGCAAATGTTCAGACGAACTACATTCCTTAGCTCCACCATTTTTAACCTTTACAACTAATACCACACACATTGTAGCGAACTACCCTCATTCCCTTCTTTCCACGAACTGATACTTTGTGAAACCGACTCCCAAAAATGTGCTTCCCTGATCACTATAATCTTAACCTGTTCAAATTTAGGGTTAACCGTTATCTTCCCCACATATACTCATAAACTGTGTCTCTTACCTCTTAATTTGTAACTCTCTACGTCGAGTGACTTTTGGGCCTTTTATAAGGTTAGCATTATAGTAAAAAAGAAAAGAAAAAGAGGGAAATTTTTATGTTGAAATTAGAAAGAAATTGACCACACACGGACGAGAAAGCTGTGATCTGAATCAGAATGGATTCGACCACCCAGATGAGAAAAGACCTGGGATGACAAAAGACTGCTTCAGCTGCTACTAATACCACTGTTGTTAAAGACGGACAAAAAAGAACTCCTAAAAAACTACGACAATTCTCTTTACTAAAAAGGTATTTTCTAAATCTGTGAGAATTTATCTCAAATTTGAGAAAACCTGTTTCGAAACCTTAAATATTTTGTCTAAAAATCCTACAGAATCAGTATCGCCCGTGGTTGGTCAGCCTCTTTTCACCATGCTTTGACCATGTTTATTTCGAATTGTGAATATTTCAAAGTAAGTAAATTTCTTTGGTTGTTAAGAAATGGATTTATATGAACTGTTGTTCTGAAAGGGAGTTGTTAAAATTCCTTTATTGTTAAGGGAAAAACTTCATGAACTGTTGTTTTAAAATAGAATACAGATTTGGATTTTGAAGAACTATTACTCTGCCTTGATGATTTAAGGCACACAAGGGAAATTTTGTGCGAGGCCTATATAGTATTTTGTATAATTTGGATATTGTAAAAATATGTTGTTATTTTAATAAATGTTTGTTTCTTTTCAAATTTCACTTGAGTAAGAATCTTACTTTTTTTTAATCAGTTCACCTCGAGGAAGGCGATAATGCCACTAAGACGAAAGAAGCTGCTAGGAGTGAAGTAGAATGAGAAGACATAAGAATGAACTGGAAACTCAATCCTAAACAGAAATGAAGGGATAAACATCTATTCCTGATCAGAAGACCACTAAATTCTGAATAGCGGCAAAGTTTCAGTGCCTATTATTATAAATGGCCCTGAGGTCATATCTTTCTCGTTACATAAGGCTCAATCCTAGACTCTAACTCAACGTTAAATGACATATGACGTGACCCTCGCGATTTTCCCCATCTCACAAAGCAGAAATTCAGTAGTATTTTTATTACAGCCCTGGAAGTCTCAAGACTCATCAAAAGTCTTGACTCTCAGAAAGCCACCGGCCCAGTCAAAATTCGCGATCTTAGCGAAATTATTTAATAGCAGCTTGAAGGAGAAAAATTCTTCCCAAGTCTGCGGAATTTTTCTTTTTCAAGCTGCCCAGTCTTCACTTTCCAATCTCGACTGAGTCCAAAATAGTGTCCAGGTCCTTCTGGTTGACAAATTATTTCCCACCCTAGAACCCCCACTTTTCTCATAGACAAAACGTCGTAAGTTACTCACTACTCTATCGTTATTTCCATGGAAAGTGCTCAGACGAACTGCATTCCTTAGTTCCACCAGTTCTAAGATCAGTCATGCTACGCTCATTGTACCGGACCACACCCATTCCCTTCGTATTCCATTTCTGTGATGTAAGTTACACTCGGGGGGTTTCGCCCCACAATGCGCTGCACTGTGGAACGGACTCCCAAGAGGCTTTTTTCCCGTTCAATACAATCTTTACCTGTTTAAATCTAGGAGTAACCCTTATCTGTCTGTGCCTCTTACTTTGCAACCCTTTACTGCGAATGGCTACTGGGTGACCGTCACTGTACAATAAAAGAAGAAAGTTGAACCGGTCGATAGGCGAACCTATCTGCTCCTAATCTCTTTATATATTTAAGTACAAATCAGAATAGTACTCCCCTCTCCCCCAAATGAAATATCGATATGTTGTTCTAAGCGTTCATGGTGAAAGGATCTCCAAGACAGGAGGTTAAAAACTATGGATCGGAAAATAGAGGCTAGACAACGGTAGCTGATTTCTCACTTTCTTTTAACTTATGTAACAGGTGAAAAGACTCAAGGGACACATCAAGATATTATTTCAAGAGAAATTATTTCAGTGAATGTTTCTTTCAAATTAAAGCAAGCATTTTATTTGAACTTGCAAAACAATTGCCGAACTTCGTCCTTAAAATTTTGGTTCCTGAAGCCGTAAATTACTGGATTTAGACACGAACTGATGTAGAAAGTGTGTCTGGCTAACCAATAAAAGATGGCGGCGGCTGTTCCCATTTTTTGTTCGGATTTCAAAATCGTTTCCACAATTATCCCGGATACGCTCGGAATGGATGACACAATAAATACTGCGGTTATCACCATCATCGTCACAGTCGTACGGTTCAATCTTTTCTTGTTATCTTCTGCTCGCTTGATACTCGAGTCTCTCTTCCGAAATGCATTGAATGCAAATGGGCGCTCGCTATCACCGTCCTCTATAACTGCAGAAACACCTGA
The DNA here is from genome assembly GCA_903632075.3 of Acanthosepion pharaonis. Lineage (NCBI taxonomy): Eukaryota > Metazoa > Mollusca > Cephalopoda > Sepiida > Sepiidae > Acanthosepion > Acanthosepion pharaonis. The sequence continues at coordinate 333,193 of CAHIKZ030005595.1, read as the reverse complement.
AACGGATGGAAGTGGAATAGATGTGACTTCTTTATCTAGTGTGTTAATACTTCCAATGGACGTGACTCTGATGCTGCCAGTGGAAGTCGTCGTCAAATCGACTTTCAAATTTTCTCGTTGGCTTTTTGTTTCAGACGGATTGGACACTGTTTTGACGTCATTGACAATCTTTTTCATAGTGTGCAAAACGACCGAATACAATCCGATCAGCAGAATTATGGTGGTTATTGCAAGGAGGAGGTAAGAAGCAAAAAATCCCACTTGATAATGCTGGATAGTCGCAGAACAACAATGTGTAAACACATTCGGGTACTTCGTAGACTTTCTCACACTCCCGTAATAGAGAATTGCAGCACTTCCTTGTACTATGGAAATCATATAGATGACTAGAGTTGTGATTTTCGCACCCCTCATGGTGAGTTGACTTTTTAGGGGACAACACATTCTTCTGTGTCGGTCGACAGCGATGGCTAAAAGAAATCCACAAGTACAGTAGCCGGTGAAAACCAAGAAGGCCATATGGAGCTTACATAAAACGTCCCACGTGGTCATCACTGGAAAGACATTCTGAACAATTCTTGCGGGTGTGATGATGGCACAGGTAATCAAATCGACTATGGCCAACATGACAACGAAGAAGTATGTTGGTGTCATCTTCAGTCGGAAGCCGTAGACATAACAGGTGAGAAGGTTTCCTATAAGCCCTACCAACATTGTAATGATGGCCAGGATTGTTGAAGGCAGAATAATTAAGGCTTCTTCGTTGTTAATACGAGAAAGAATTTCTGAAGGTTCCGTTTCGTTTAACATCGTCATCTTGAGAAATGTTCCTAAAACAAGAAAAAAAAAACATTATTATGAAATGTCCCGTAGAATGAGAGACGGAGTAGGGGGCACTGATTAAAGAGGAGGCAGAGGAAAAAAAGAAACATGTAGTTCTTGTCATAATACTGCTCTTCTTCTACGTGCCGCACCCCTTCAGGACGTAGGTGATCATGGTTCTCCCCAATTTCCTATCCTTTGTAGCTCTTAGTAAATTTTGCCTTTTTTGCTGTCTCGCCTAAACCTTGTTCTGCCATCCGTTTACAAAAACTCGTTAAACAGGTTATCCGCTGTTTTCCTCTGTCCATTTTGCCTCCAATATGTAATGTGAGCGTCAAATTTTCCAAGCCTTCTTTCACCATTATGTATCCTAAACATTTCAACTACTTCTTTCCCTTTTTAAATATATACGTCGTTTTTGTTCCATTTTCTCTAAAATTTTGTTGTATTCCGTGTTAATAGGAATATATACTTGAAAAACAAGGTGGATAAAATAAATAAAGGCTTATTGTAAAAAAAAAAGTACAATAAGAATAAAGGTAACAGTTATGCACAAGGTCGTCGCAAGTCAATCCAGTAGTGAGTGCTACTATTGGAAGGTCGGTAGTTCTCGCGTAAGTCTGAGTCGTACTCAACATATCACAGCTAGTCAATATTGACTAGTCCCCTTCCCCCACTCCACGAGGGTAGATGTGGCACTAGGCTGAGTTTAACGTGCGACACCCGTAGGCTCGGCGAAAAATTCGCCGTAGACCCCGCATAAACGGGTTCGGGTCTGTCTACCTCCGCGCGCGAGACTCTGCACTTCGGCATAGCCTCGTCCGGGTTCCTCTCTTCCCGAAGGCAGAGAGTTCGACAGCACAGGTGGAACAGATTCCAGCTAGTCAATATCTACTAACGACCCCCAAGGGTAGATGTGGCACAAGGCCGAGTTTTACGTGTGTCTTGCAAGCCCGTAGGCTCGGCCAAAAATATTCCCTTTCGAACCCGTATAAACGGGTTCAGGGTCAGTCTACCTCCCCGAACGAGACTCAGCCGTTCGGTGGAGCCTCGCCCGGGTTCCTTCCTGCCCGAAGACAACAGAGTTTGACTGTTTAGCCGAAAAAGATTTCGGCTAGTATACTTAGCGCCCCCCCCAGGAGGGTTGCATGTGGTACAAAGCCGAGTTTAACGTGAGTCCTCCGTGCCCGTAGGCTCGGCCAAAAAATGCCCGTAGAATCCGCATAAATGGGATCGGGCTGGTCTTCTCAGAGGCAGAGAGTTCGACCGTCTAGCCGAAAAGATTTCGGCTATCCTCTGTAGTCCGTTCACTTACAGACTCTTATAGATAGTTACTACCTATAATGTTGTTATGGTCCAATATCCTCGCACCACAGTTATGGTCCAAGGTTAGAACCAAGGAAGAATAACACGAACACAAGAGTAGAATAACAAAGATATATTACAACAGAAATATAGTACAAGAAGTTGAAGGTGTTAATAATGACTGTCCGTCTGGTTTAGAGTGAACCAATATTGTCTCGACTCCATTATACCTCTTGAGAGGCGCAGTATTTATAGTGTCAGGAAGAGTCCATTATCGTTATAGGCAAGTTCCCATAACAAATGTAGTCACTTATGGGGGTGGCAGGTTATTCCATTACATCAAACTTCATCGAAGCTCGCATGTTTAGTCCCTGATATTCTCAGCATTCTTTTATAGAAGCATATTTTTATCGCTTCAATCTTTTCTTCATCTGCGATGAGACTATCCAACATTCACTGCCATATAGAAGGACCGATATTACATTACAGCTAAGTACTCTTTCCTTTTGTTTCTCACACGCACTTAGCCTAAAAGACTTCCTTTGTCTGGATTTCTCCGATTCAATTTAAAAACATATAATGACACTTTACAATGTAGCACTTAAAATACCTTTTTAAAAAATTTTTTCCCCCTTTCCTTTTACATAATAATTGTAATAATGAGCTTCCTTCTTTGGTAGTATAACTTCATAAATTTAAGTATAACTAGATTGGCAGCTAGGTCCCATCGGTTTATAGTTGAAATAGCTAAATGTAACCGTAACTTCTCTTTTAATAGCTTCTCTCGAAACTGTGAAACTCTTTTCCGATTTCTTACTTACCTATCAACTACGGTCTTCAAAAGATTTAAATGCAACGTCAGTTTTATATATATATATCTATATATATATATATATATATATATAATCTGATAATAAAGATTATTATGGAATATGCTGGGGGAGGGAGAGATTGGAAATAGAAAGAAAGATGGGGAAAGAATGTCAGATAACACAAGAAGTGGCGAAAGAAAAAAGAGCAGAAAAGTAAAATAAATGAGGCCTTGTTGCAATGCAATTAGCTTTTTGACTTTAGTGCCAATAGACCGATCTCTGCCAAAAAAAACATGATATCAGATATTGTTAATGCGGAAAAATTAGATAAAATCGATAAATAAAATAATAATAATGAAAAAGAAAAAAACTGAAAAAGAAAATACATTTTCCCATGATGCTAAGTTTAAAGGAACCGGAAATATGATTACTTGTTAGGGTCTCAGTTATGGGCAAATAGTTAACACTCAAACTGTGGTTAAAACACTATGAAAATGTAAAAATAGGTTTTAATACCAGAAATACTTTGTAAAAAATTATTACCAGCAATAAATTTTTGAAAAGAAAAAAATATTACCAGTTATACATTTTAGAAAAAGAATATTACCAGCAATAGATTTTTGAAAGAAAATTGGAAAAAAAATATTACCAGCAATCCATTTTTGAATAAAAATATTACCAGCAATAAAAATTTTGTTGGCATTAAATAACATATTGAGCTTGATATGCTAAACAAACTAAACCAATTATTTCCCGCATCCAAACTTTTGCCTTCCAAACTAACTGTCTGTCTGTTGTTTAATCTTTTCATTGTCTTGACGCCAAGTTCCCCAGTAGCTGCTAAAGCTTTTGCGTATATGACATTATTTACTTCTGTGATGTTTCCCAGTTGTTTGTCCGTTAACAGTGATTCCAGTGAAGCGGGTTTTTTTTTTTTTGTTTTTTTTTTTTTTTGGCGGTGTTTATTCATTCCCCCACGAGAATGAGATGTGACACAAGGTCGGATTAATGTGGAGATCCGAGCGAGTACACTCGGGCAGGGACAAAAAATTCCCCTCAGCCCCCGCAACCGTCGGTTGCGCTGGCCTCGGTGCGAGCACCGATCCCTCCCTCTTGTGCAGTGGAAGGGCGCGGCCTCGGGCAGCTGTTCCCTAGGGCTGGCCACCTCTTCAGTATAATTTTATATTTGCACAATTTGCTTATTGGATTTTGTCATATGAATTTTTGGGAGCTGGTCTGTGTGTGACATTTGTGTGAATGTTACTCTGCTGAGTATTTGGATGATGTAGTTTTTCGCTTCGGTGATTTCACCGCTGTTGTTTTTAAGGAATTCTACCTTAATGTAGTTGGACTCATCTTCAGCGATATATTCTAGATAACTGCAGGTTGTGTCACAGGCAAGATTCTTTGGTTTTATTTCCAATGAGATTATTATTTCGTATCTCATTAATTTGAGTTTTTAACTCATCCTTTGTTATATTATTTATTTCTACTCTCATCTCTTTATTATTTGAGTGATGAGTTATTGTATTCCGCAGGGACATTGGCAAAAATATTTGGGTTGAATTAGGGTCTTTTTCCTACCTCCTACCATAGTTCTCCATATTTGGTATGTCTGATCCGTGATGATCTTTTCTGGATTTTACAGTTCGGTGAAAAAGGATGCCGTGACTTGTTGATATTCTCCACAAGACCATTTCGTTTGCTTTCTTTTGATTAGTTGATTTGACATTGAGACATTTGATCCAAGGTTAAAAATATTCCAAGTTCGTTGTTGGAAGAGTTTATTACAGTGGCAGATTTTTTCGGTCCTAGACTGGCCCCTCTCTGGGGTACGGGGCCTTTGTTGACCCGGGTGACGGCCGACCCGGTATGAATATGTGTTCATAATCATTGAGATTTGTAATTTTTTGCATTTTATCCTTGACAGACACGGGGTAATTTTGTTCAAATTACCAGCTCTAGGACGACTGTCGGCCAAAACTAAAGCGCTCGTTCTTCCCATAAGATGGTGGGGGATTATATAAAGATGTCCATGGTTCAAGAGTTCATGATCTAGTCCTGTATTCATAATGGTGTCAATATGAGAATTCATTTAGGTCATGTTTTCCTCTACTTTTATATGCCTTATATTGAAAACAAAGTGTTTAAAATAACTGATAAACCAGAAATCTACACAAGGTATGCTTATGATATTCTTGTTTTGATAAAAAACAATAATAATAATAATAATAATAATAAAGACGAAATTAAAAATCTAAAATCAACTTTTGAAAAAAACCTCAATGCTAAATTTTGCATATGAACTCATGGCTAATAACAAAATCTCATTCCTTGATGTTAATATAAAACTAAAATAATAACGTAGATATTCTGATAAATCTGTTTTTATTAAGTTTGGGATATTTTTTCATTATGAATGGTTAGTTTTTGGCGAATATTTAGAGGCATATATATATATATATATATATATATATATATATATATATATGTGTGTGTGTGTGTGTGTGTGTGTGTGTGTGTGTGTGTGTGTGTATGTATGTATGTATAAAACGTGAACACTGAAATCAACACTCAGAGTCGACAGACTGTTTCATGCAAACCACAATTATCAGGCCTGATCTTCACTTTCAATGTTCACTTATATATATATATATATATATATATATATATATATATATATATATATATATATATATATTATTACGTGTTGATAATTGTAACAAAGGAAAAAAAATGATTTACCACAACACAGAGCTAAATCACAAACAAATATTTAATTTACTAAAACACAACATAAAATATATACAAGATAAACAATTGTGGCCTACAAAACAGAAAACACTGAGTTACTGGTGAAGTGTTACGAGGGAGAAGGAAAGGGAATCAAATATCTTTATCACTTTAGGGCTAGTGAAGTAATCTAAGTGCTATATTTGGAAATCCACAAAGGTGTGTAAATACATATTAATTTTTTTGTTTGGTCAATGAAAATTAGTCAAAATTCTATTTACCAAATTTGTTTCATGAAATTCTCTTTTGGGTTTTTGTTGGTCGGCAACTTTTTATAGAGATTCTTTCGGATGGATATAATAATCCTCGAATCAAAAGCCGGAGTTGATAACAGCAGAAATTCTTTTCATCGACTGACAACCCTTTTCCAAAATCCCATTTTTATAAGGGCTAACAGCTAATTTGCATATTTCTAGATGTTTCTCGAATCATTTACATTTTTCTCGAATATACTAGAATGATTTAGAATCTTCCAAGCATTCTATTTCTAATTTCTCCATTTTACAACTACTTCATGAATGAAAACTTTTTTGTAATAACAAGTAGAACTCAGTGGAATCCCTTATTATAGAAATGCATCCTCGTAACAATATATATATATATATATATATATATATATATATATATATATATATATATAAAGTATTAAAAGTATAAGGCATAAGATTTCACGCTAAACGCAATCATTAGGTGGCCTGATGATTGCGTTTAGCATGAAACAGTCTGTTGCCTCTGGTTGTTGACTTCAATCTTCACTTTTATATTTACATACGCTCTATCTCTGATATTGAACACTTTATCCCATAAATATAGCATACCTTAAAAGTATATTTCTTCATATATATATATATATATATATATATATTACAAAGAGTTAATCATACCTTGAATCAATTAGCAATATTAATGCAATTATTGGTGAAATCCCTTCGCTAGTAGACATAATTATAAGCATTATACTACTAATAATCCACGGAATGATGAGATCCTTATGTATAAAATGGACATGGTGTATTTTCTAATTCAGCTAGTACTTTCAAATGCTTCACGCATTCATTTTCAGGCTGTATTTTTTTCCTTTAGAATCAAAACTGGAAGACGAAATAAATGTGTTTTTCCGACCGAAAGATATTTTTAAGAATGAGCTATTTTTTAACGGTTATGTAGTGTTGGAGCGTGCAGGTCGCAACGCTAAAGTTCAAATATTTCAAGAGAGAATTTTTACGAATTTTTTTTATAAGTGTTTTTTCAGTTAATATGATATGAACTAAGTAGATAGTTCAATTAACAGAGTGATATGTCTTAGTAGTTTTATTATGTTCATATATATATATATATATATATATATATATATATATATATATATATATATATATATCATACAATCGGAATGAAGATACTATTATGTAAAAACATAATTTTCACTTTGTAAAAATTAAATTTACAGGATTTTCAAACAGTCAATGGATGATAAATTTTGAAATAGCTTTTGAAAATTTATTAAAAAGAAACATTGAGCTCTATGCGTGAATCAGTTTTAATATTTAATATTGAGTTAATAGGATTCACTTGGATTATATAACAACAGATTACTACATATATATATATATATATATATATATATATAACCAAGTATAGGATTTGTGTAGACGGGATAAATTCGAATAACCAAAAATACTATTCTTAAAAGAGTGCTCAATACAGAGTAGAGCAAATATAATCATTTATTCGAAAATTATAACATAAAAATGTTATAACATCACTACGAAAATAGTCATTTTGTTTTAATACTTCTGGTGATGGTGTTGATTGTAGAATAAAGTGTTTTAAAAGGTTCAAATCAATCAAACTCCCCTCGATAGCAGAAACGCTGTTATATAAGCTACAATGGCCAATCAAAATACAAGTACAGTGTAACCCGGATATAAAAGAGTTGTCGGGACCGGAGAAGAAGTCTCTTATATACGGGTTTCTCTTATATCCGGATTTGGTCTATTTTATATACATTAACACAGGCTCTAATTTGGGACCAGAGAAAATCTCTCTTATATCCGGGTTTCTCTTATATCCGGGTTTGGTCTATTTTATATACATTAACACAGGCTCTAATTTGGGACCAGAGAAAATCTCTCTTATATCCGGGTTTCTCTTATATCCGGGTTGCACTGCATATGAGAATTCAAAAAACTTGACAAAGAACCATGATTATAATAATTAATGCGTTAGACTAAAATAGAAATCATTCTGATTTAAATTTTACTATAAAATTGAAAATAAAAATTACCAATTTTGAATTTGAAATTTAACCTGTATTAAGTTTAAAATATTATAAAATTATTTAAAGAATGAACTGCGGATAAAATACATATATTTTATTATTTATTTTGTTTTAGTCGAAAAGCCAAATTCTCAGCGCAAACGCTAATCTAAGGAGATACAAATATTGTAAGAACTTGCATAC
>CAHIKZ030005595.1:217500-317500 GCA_903632075.3 Acanthosepion pharaonis | reverse complement strand
TATTCTAATCGGAACCGTCACGTCAATTAGCATGTTAGGATATATATATATATATATATATATATATATATATATATATGAAAAATATAGTTTTAAAGTATGCTATCTTTATGGATTAAAGTGCACAATATCAGTTATAGAGCGTATGTCTATATAAAAGTGGACATTGAAGTCAACACACAGAGGCGACAGTCCTTTATTGCTAACGCATAACCTTACGATTGCGTTTAGCATGAAACAGATTGTTGTCTCTGGGTGTTGACTTCAAATATATATATATTTTGAAGTCAACACCTATATATATATATATATATATATATATATATAAAAAAAGAAGAGGGTGCCGCAAACGTTTTTTGGTTGTAATGTGGATTTATTGAGAAAAATATTATACTTTGTTTTACATAATTTCACGACGTGTTTCTGGTCTGGTCTCGCAACCGTCTTCCAGGTGAAAGAAGACCGAGAAGACCAGAAACACGTGTCGTGAAATTATGTAAAAAACAAAGTATAATATTTTTTCTCAATAAATCCACATTACAACCAAAAACGTTTGCGGCACCCCTCTTCTTTTTAATATACATACTTTTCTCTCGTTGGAACCACTACAACATATTTCTTTTATATATATATATATATATATATATTGTTGTGGTGTCCTCCTTCGAATAAGTCTGTTGTGGACTCTTCCACTTACTATAAAATTACTAGGAAAGTAAGCCTCGGAACTGAACGCTGGTCAACCGACACACACTCCCAAGTCATGTAACACTCTTCTGATGTATTTACTGTTCAATACACGATTTATCTGCAACCTTTTGTTTTGCTATTCCTTAACCGTATACTTGGTTACAACATGTATATATGCGTCTGTGTGTATGTGTGTGTGTGAGCGCACGCGCGTGTGTCTGATGTCGAAAATATCTAAAGACCGAAATTTGGTATTTGGAGACAGGGAAATAAAATTATGGCTACTAATATTCTGTTTTGAAGTGAAAACATTCTAGCTAACGCATGTTGCAATGGTATTGACATTCATCAACATGCAGTCTGTCCATTAAGAACTAAATGGCGATTTTCTAAGTGTAGCTTAGATGTGGCACTGGGCCGAAAATATGGTGCACAAGGCGAGAATCGAATTCACAACCCAGTCGTAATTGTTCTGACGAAAAAAGCTTACTAGCCATTATACTACGTCGAGTTGAGATGCGCCCCCCACCGTCAAAAATTGAATGATTGTCATTTAATCTGAAGTTACACAACAGTAGCTATTTTCCCTCTCTCTCTCCCTCTTTAATGTATGCAACAGAAGAAAAGACATTCTACTATAAGAATCTCTAGAGAGCCATCAAAATATTATATTTATCAATAACCCTTATCTGTGCCTCTTACTTTGCAACCCTCTACTGCGAATGGCTACTGGGTGACCGTCACTGTACAATAAAAAAAGAAAGTTGAACCGATCGATAGGCGAACCTATCTACTCCTAATCTCTTTATATATTTAAGTACAAATCAAATTAGTAGTCCCCACCTCCCCCAAATGAAATATCGATATGTTGTTCTAAGCATTCATGGTGGAAGGATCTCCAAGATAGGAGGCTAAAAACTATGGATCGGAAAATAGAGGCTAGACAACGGTAGCTGATTTCTCACTTTCTTTTAACTTATGTAACAGGTGAAAAGACTCAAGGGACGCATCAAGATATTATTTCAAGAGAAATTATTTCAGTGAATGTTTCTTTCAAATTAAAGCAAGCATTTTATTTGAACTTGCAAAACAGTTGCCGAACTTCGTCCTTGAAATTTTGGTTCCTGAAGCCGTAAATGACTGGATTTAGACACGAACTGATGTAGAAAGAGTGTCTGGCTAACCAATAAAAGATGGCGGCGGCTGTTCCCATTTTTTGTTCGGATTTCATAAAAGCATTCACTATTGTCGGAGTTAACTCCTCCTCCGTTAACCCTTTCACCAGGGGTCTCTCTTCTCTGGCTATAAATAGCCGCTGACTCTTCACCTCTATCTCTTTTTCCTCCAGGCCTGTGCACTGACACCTTGAGGTAAACTCTCTTATTCCTAGAGGATTTTCAGCTATCAACCTCGAAATGTCGTCGCTAACAAGGGATAGCGTGGAAACACGCTAAGCATAATACACACACACGCACGCACATACAGAATATTCACATACGCACGCACATACAGAATATTCACACACACTTCGTCCTTTGTACTGTTTCCATGTATTGTAACTTGTTATTAATATATATTTGTATATACATATATTATCAGTCTTGTTTTGTTTGCTTTCTTTACCTTCTACTTGATTATTTCTCTTGTTGTTGTCTTTGTTACATTTGATATTGTAAAACTTGTAGAGGGTCAGTTTTTATTTCTATTTATAACCAATACAAATTGGCTGACCCACTATACTATCATTGTGGACAGGCTCGGAATGGATGCCACAATAAACACTGCGGTTATCAGCATCATCGTCACAGTCGTACGGTTCAATCTTTTCTTGTGATCTTCAGCTTGTTTCGGGCTTCGCGTATTCGATTTTTGTCTCACCAATTCTCTATGTGCAACTGGATGCTCGCCGTCAGCGATCGATATTTCTGTAGAGGAAAGAAAACGTGGAAGAGATCTGATTGACAAGATATTTTCCGCTGTGTTATTCTCTACTTTATTCAATGTGTTAATATTTTCACAGGTCGTACATATTGGTCGACTGTAAATCGTGGTTGGTCCAGTTTTTAAATGGTTTTCTGTTTCAGATTGAGTAGCGTTTGACGCTATTTTGTTTTCATTAACAATCTTTTTCATAGTGTGCAACACGACTGAATACAATCCGCTCAGCAGAATTATGGTGGATATTGCAATCAAGAAGTAAGAAGCAAAAAAACCCAATTGAAAATAATTGATCTTCTTCATTATTTTCGCAGAACAAGACTGACCGAACACATTGGGGTACATCGTAGGCTTTCTCACACTCCCGTAATAGAGAGTTACAACACTTCCCTGTCCTGTGGAAATCGCACAGATGACTAGAGTTATGATCTTCGAACTCTTCATGGTGATTTGACTTTTTAAGGGACAACCCATTCTTCTGTAGCGGTCGATAGCGATTGCAACAAGAAATCCACAATTACAAAAACCGGTGAAAACTGACAGGCCCATATGGAGCTTACATAAAACGTCCCACTTGGTCATCATTGAAAAGACATTCTGAACAATTCTTCCAGGTGTGATAATGGCACAGGTAATCAAATCGACTATGGCCAACATGACAACGAAGAAGTATGTTGGTGTCATCTTCAGTCGGAAGCCGTAGACATAACAGGTGAGAAGGTTGCCAATAAGCCCTACCAACATTGTAATGATGACCAGGATTGTTGAAGGGATCATAATTAAAGCTTGTTCCTTGTTAAGACGAGAAAGAATTTCTGAAATATCTTTTTCGTTTAATGTCGTCCCATTCATCTTGAGAAATGTTCCTAAAACAAGAAAAGAAAACATTATTATGAAAAGTCCCGTAGAGGGGGGGGGGCAGTGAGTAAAGAGGAAGAGAGAGAGAGAGTTGGTGTAAGAGAGAGCGGGACAGAGAGAAGAAAGAAAGAGGGAGTCCTTGTCACACAATACTGTTCTTCTTCTATGTGACATGTCTCTTTCGGACGTGAGCAGTCATGGTTCACCACAATTTCCTGTCCTTTGTTGCTCTTAATAAATTGTGTCTCTCCTAAACTCTGTTCTGTCAACCATTTAAACAAGTTAGGTAGGTTATACTCTGTTTTTCTCTGTCCATCTTGCTTTCAATATGACTTGTGTCAAATTTTCCAAGCCTTCTTTCCTCATTATGTCCCCTAGAAGTTTCAATTCTCCCTTTCTGATGTCAAGTATAATTGTCCTTTTTGTTTTCCATTTTCTCGAAAACTTTGTCGTTGCTCACACATTCAGTCGATGATATTTCTAGCATTCTTGTGTAGAACAATATTCCTGTTGCTTCAAGTCTTTTCTTCATCTGTGATGATATTTTCCAGTATTCACTGCCATATAGGAGTTTCCCTGACCTGGCATCTCGTCTACAGTCGCTCTCTCACAGACGTGCCGTTTTTGTTTTTGTTTTTTTTTTTGTTTTGTTTTGTTTTGTTTTGTTTTTTTACATATACTTTCATGGTAACTGCTCCGATGATCTGCATTCGCTGGTTCCCAAACTTCATGAATTTAAGCGTTCTATTAAGCTGGCATCTGGATCTCACCCTTCCACTGTCGAATCTGCTAAATGTAGCCATCTGTTCTACTCCAATAGCTTCATGTCTCGCACTTCTCACCTGTGGAACTCCCTTCCTTTTTCCGGTTTCCCTGACAGCTATAATCTCCAACTATCCAAATGTAATGTCAATCGACGTCTCCAGATGCCTTGATCTATCCCCTATCCTTCTCTTCATTCTTTCCTCTATCACTCCTATTTGCTTTAGCTCCAACTCTCTGTAACCCCTTGCGTGCTCGTGGCTTCCCGCCTTGCTTGGGGTGAAAAAAAAAGTATACATTGTCTGTAGCTAAAGACCAAAGGGAGAATAGTAAATGCTGTTCTTTCTTACTCATGAGTTTATCAGATTCACGACCCATTCATTCTCACAAATAAGACAAGCACTAGAAGAACTCATTCCTCTTCATTCAATCAGGACCATGTACTAAAATACCAAAATACCGTATCTTCACAGAGGACATCTATGATTGTAAAACTTCTGAATATATGTACAAATATTATTTAATAAAGATATAGAGAACTTTACAATGACATGAAAGGGAGCCAGTGAAGTCATTTGATGAAAGTAAAAGATCAACTAAAGATTTAAAAGAAATTAAATTTGTGTCGGGGACCATCCAACCAGGAAAAGAAATAGAATAACCGCTTTATCCTGCCGATAGATAGAATCAAGAAGCTCCCTCACTCGCTGGTAGCAGGGGGGGGGCGAAAACAATTTGGAAGTGAGAAAATATAAAAGGTTGGGCCAATCAAATAAAAAGCGGGGAACTTGGTAATCTTGAAAATGACCATAACAAAATTGGAGACCGGGACGAGATAGGGACGAGGCCAAGAATGACAGTCACTCACGTTAACCAGGAGAACGAAGGAGACTAATTTAAGAAAGGGCGGGATCCACTAGGACACCACCCCATTTGGATTTGAGGAGAAAATCAAGATTATCCCGATTTACACGAACCAGGCTCGCAACTCGCATCCACCTTTTACTAAAAACCGCCGAAACAAATTGCAATTGAAATGATTCAATTTTTTAAAAAAATATAATGACACTTTACAATGTATCACTTAAAACACCTTCGATTTTTGCACTTTACTTGTACATAGCAACTGTTCTAGGGAGCTTTCTTCTCTGGTACCAGGATTTCATGAATTTTAGCGTAATTTGCAGCTAGGTCTCATCATTTTAATATTTAAAATAGGTAAATGCAACCACCATTAAGATGCAAGGGGCTAATTGAAGTGAAAGAAAGGAAAAAGAATTTAGAAGGAATCGGGATTCTAATCCTAAACATCTACTCCTGCTCAAAAGACTGGGGATGAGTATGAACAGGGCGATACACATTTGACTTAGTTTTTTGTGTTGTAGCCTGTTTAGGGGCCAGAAAAAAGACACGGAAGACAAAAGGTAGGTTGAACAAGCGTATTGAAATAGCAGATATATACAAAGCAAGAGTGTTTGTAATAAGCAGATGTACGGTGTACGTCCGAACGATAGGTTAACACTGCGTTTCCGCTTCCCAACCGACTGCCCTACGACTCTTGATAGAAAGTCTCACAGTTAGTATTTATGAGGGGAGGAAGAGTTCATTCTACTGTAGGAGGGATTACCACAACATCATGAAATATGATTTTGGATATTAATCACCAAGTTCCTTTCACTTTGACCTCTAGCAAAAATTGAACTAACCTTAGAATATACACAGAAACACACTCACATACATACACATATATATGTAAACAATATAATAATTCATATAAATGTGTGTGTGTGTGTATTTCCTGACAGATATGCTTATGTTAGTTTTGCCATAAAATCTATCAAGCTCTAACGCCGGACTGAGGGTTCATGATGAGAAAGTTATCTTCAAAACTCCAAAAGTCTTTGGCACGTCACATACGTAAAAAGATATGAAGGGGCGAGGCTGGTTTGCAAAATCATGTACCGAGATCAACACCAAACGGCGACAGTCTGTTTCATCCAAACTTCAGGTGTATGCTGTGTTTTGCTTCCATTATTTATATATGCAGGTAAATGGTACATTATGTGCAGTAAGGTCTGTTATAATATTTTTAAATATAACCAATAACACCCACCGTTAAGATAATACAATTATTATACTGGAGACTTCGTATTTGAAATAGACGCCTCATATTTACCACTCAGCTCAAAACATTGAAGAGATGACCTTTTTCAGTAAAGAAGTGGCAATTATCACATATATGAACGATTATAATGTTTATAAAAATACAGCATAAGTATTTATAGTAGTCCATCACACTCCCCGCCGTGATTTAATGATCCCACAAGAGACTCTTTAGTCTAGAGCTTCTCGGCAATGGGAGCCACTGAGTAGTCGTCAAATGTGCCCGAATCATCAACATTCCGCGGGAAGAGCAGGCGCGCTGGAGTTCATATCGACCACACCCTTTCGCTCTCTGATATTATATCACCACTACCGCTCGTCGATGCACTTGACCCCCAGACGGGGACACAAATCCTGAATCTTCAACTGTATGTCCCTGACTTCACTTCAGGTTCAGTCGGAAACTTGATATCAATACCCTTCATTTTTGGTGCAGCATTAAACTAATACACTGTCACCATTATTGTTCACTGTTTTCTTTCAGCGACCTTTTCTCCCGTTCTGTGGCATCTCTCAACTATGCCATTCCCTGATAGCGTATACATACATCACAACTTGGGCACCCCGAGACGGTGTAATGGTTAGCAAGCTTGTCTTGCTAGAACAATTACGACTGAGTAGTGAGTTCGATCCTCACTGGGTACTCCATACTTTCGGCCTTGTGCCACATCTAAGCTATGCTTGGAAAATATCTACATACATCACAAGTGAATCCCAATAACCCATTCGTCTAAGAACGGTCTAAAGCGTTGTCTGCAGAATGCTGTATCATTTTTAGTGGCTATTTCGACTGAGGGACCATGCTCACAGAACACAGACTGTACGATAAACGCTTGCAGTCTTTTGCCGCTGTGTGGGCCGGCAGTCCATCAGCGTCAGGAAACCTTTGCCATTGTAATGGGTGACATCTATACCCAACCTACCCCAGGTTTCACAGACCTTTAGATTACGCTTTCTCTACGTACAGATGTAGGGTTCTGAGTCTATAGACTGGCATGTCTCAGAGTTATGGACCACAGACTTGACTGCTGCTTTCGACAGAAAAGGAAAATTTCTTTTGAAAAATATAGCATCCTTCTTATTCCGGGATGCGTCGATGGATATCTGTCAGTCGATCGGGGCTCGCATCTTCTGTGGCAGCAGCACACAATGGCATGGTAGGCTCGATACTGGACCCTCTCTACGACATTCTGGTTTACCCATCCACTCGATTTCGGTCGGATCTAACCAGAGCTATCCCAACCAAATGATCATATTCAAAATTTGTCTATATTGGAATTTCCGTGAGGGAATGGAAGCGGCGTCTGTATACCCATCGGCACTCATTTCCAACCCTAGATTGAAGTGCCAAACTACACTTTCCAAAATCTTTTGGGAATTGAAGGAGAAAAAAACAAAACCCTCAGATTGACTGGAAAATAATATGGTTTGTCCGTACTCCTAGTAGCTTTAAGGGTAAATGCAATCTATGCTTATCGGAGAAAATTAAAATCATCAAATTTGAAAACCAAAAGATTCTCTTAAATCAAAGGAACGAATTAATTTTCAAATACCGTCATCGCAGGATATTTGAGCTTACCTAAGCTTTCATCTAACCACCAGCATGAAATGTTATAGGAGGACATTCACCTGGGAATCTCTGCTCCTCCTCAGTCCGGACCGAACTCAATTGAACTATTATGCCTTAACAAGAAAATGAACTGATCAATGAACCCTCACACTGCACATCTAACTTCTTCTTCTCTTCTTTTTATACCCTTACCAATTTCCCATCTGTTTCCGTCCATATACACATCCCTCCTCCATCACCAAGTCATCAATAATTCTTGATGACTATCAATAATTTCCCCACTAAAGTTTCCCCGTCTTTTTACTTCGGTTATCCTAAAATTATTTCGATTTCTTTTTCTAATCCTTAGGTTTATCTATTGAGTTATCCTCAATATCCAATACATGTGGGCATTAAATCTCCACTAAATGGATTATGACACAATAATAAACGACTAGATAATCTCTGGGATAATTAAATATCATATAACAACAGATTACGGAAGATTAAAGAAGTTCTTAAATTTGGATAAATATGCGGATATATGTCAGTGCTGGGGTATGTATGCATGTATGGGTGTGTGTACAGTGCTGTTCGATAAAAGTGACTCACCTGATTTTTTTTACTAAATGTTCTCTTCTCCGATGAAACGAAAGTTGAGCTAAATTCAAATGATAAGCGATCTAAAATCTGAAGAAGAAGCTTTGAAAACTCTTTGAATTTAACAGTAAGTACTGTCAAGCATCCGTTCAGTAAAATGTTCTGGGGATGCTTTTCTTTTCATGGAACTGGTTTCTAAAAACCTATTGCAAAGACCCTCAGGAGCGAGCAGTACAAGAGAATTTTAGAGTCTTGTTTGCTCCCTTCTGCTGAAAGGGTGCAAATCGACCCCACAAAGCTCATTTTTATGCAAGATAATGCTCCCTGTCACAAATCAAAATTGATGAAGGAATACTTTGATGAGAAGCAGGTGAGTGTTATGACATGGGCGCCCCAATTTCCTGACCTCAACCCCATAGAAAACTTATGGAGCATTATAAAGTACAGGCTCTTGAGAAAGCAGTTGAGCAACAAAGAGGATTTGATTGTGAATTTCATATCCGAATGGAATTCAATGCTTGGAGATGAGATTTGCCAGAACCTAATCAAGTCAATGCCAAAAAGGATTGAAAAGGTTATTCAAAATAAAGGAGGACCGATAGATTATTAAATATTTTGAACTATATTACCTATTTTAAATAAATTATACCTCTATTATTTTTTATTTAAAGCTGTTCGGTTATGTTTCTATTGATTACTAGTTGGAGGAAATAAGTGAGTCACTTTTTTTGCATAGAGTTTTTCCCTAAATCTCATTTATATCCAAAATTATAATTATCAATAGAATACCTTAGGGTGAGTAAACTTTTTTACTAGGTGGTCGGGAAGGGGTCTTTATATTGGTAAGATTAACAATAGGCGAAAAAAAATTTTAAGTAAAAAAAATCAGATGAGTATTAGTGTAGATATGCGTGAGAAGGCACACACACACACACAAACACACACACACACACACACACATATATATATATATATATATATATATATATATATATATATCAGGCTTATACCCTATATATAATCATTATATACGATTCAACATATCCAATCTTAGGTAATCAAATTTTCCTACCATTAGAAGACTTCCTAATACTTGACATAGGGTACATAAGTTAATACAAGAATTTAATAGGATCACTTCCAGCTAGCGTATGTATGTGGTTAAATGTAGATACCTAAGTTTATGTTAGTGCAAACAGCTATACGAGTAAGTATTATTAACGTGGATAAACGCATGAGAACGCATGCATATACATATATATCCAAATTCACTCCAAATCTTTGAACCCCCCCCAAAAAAAAAAACTTTGAGCTCTGATATATAGACGAGCTTAACACCAATAATTCCGAATTAACTCGCTTTCGTTTTACCAAAGTTACCTCTTGATTGTTTTTTTTTTCATATTTTCGTTAATTTCCGTAAATTCCTATCGAATTAAATTTTGACCGTGTGACCATTAGGATGTAGGTCAGCTCATCGGTCTCCCCCCTTCTTTCTCTACCCAGCTTCTCCTACCTCCCTGATATGATTCTAGTAACGGTACCTTCTTCTTCTCCCCCCCATACCTCCCAATAAGTCCCCTATAAGATACTCCCTCTCTTTCTTTCTCCAAATAAACACTACACTAAAAACTGATACCGTAAACAGTTTGAAAAATCCTGTGAATTTTAAAATTAAAACTCGTAGGTGAAAATGGTCATTAACTCCAACTGTAAAGAAAATTTGCTGTATTTAATGAAAATAAACATCGGGCGCTCTTTTGTGAGTTAGTTTTAACAGATTTCAAATTCTATGTTGTGTTAATTGGACGCGCCTGGATTATACCAACAGATTACTACCTATATATATATATATATATTCTTCATATACAATATATATATATATATATATATATATATATATATGAGACAAAGTGGAAAATTTTATGTGTATGCACTCTTTGACTGTTTATTTAAACTGAAGAAGTCCAAGAGACCATACACTTCTCCGGCGAAATGCGTCTTTTACAAAATGTTTCACTTTGTATCAGTATCTTCACTTTTGTTTCTGATACTATTATACATGCTACAAACACACACACACACACACACACACACACACACACACATATATATATATATATATATATATATATATATATATAATCCTTGGTTGATTATATCATTTGAACATGGAATAGGTTGGGGTAGTTTCACAAAACACAGCAAGTGGCTACAAAGCTAAAATGATGAAACTAAGAACTCGAGTTATGTTCTAAAACACCCTCAACAAATCGAGACTTTCATATAGATGCCATGCATGGCGACCAACAAGTTCAGAAATCTCTAAACTGTCATCTATATGCAACCACTTTTTCATATCATTAACGAAAAATGACTTCGAGCGATTGAAGACTGTAGGTCTTAGACAAGATAATCCTTCTTCGAACATCATGAAATGGTGCTACGGAATCGCAAACAAAGAACTGTACCAAATGACATCACTTGAGGACGTTCAGCATCAGCAGCAACAATTAAAATACCACATGAAACACGAAGAGATAATATAGCATAATTATATAATGAAGATAATTTTTAGTTATTTAATATAATCACTAAAATTATCACGAATTTCTCAAGTTTTCATAAAATTAAGTAAGGCGGGTGAAACGTGTAAAAAAAAATATTTTTCTAATACAATAATTTCATTCATTTGTGAAAATGTTCTGAGAATTTCTTTAAAATTAATTGATTAAAAGCAGAATTAAAAGCAGAAGAAAGCTTTTCATCAGATTCTTCGTCTATTCTTATTAAATTTAGTCACTTGTCTTATCATTACTCTACTTATAAATTGTAATAAACGTAGATACCTTTACGAAAACGCTAAAAAATCAGCATACTGTGATGAATACTGGTTCCAAATGTAGTGAAAACTTAGTTTTATTATCATAATCTTTATGTTATTATTAAGAGGAAGGATCAAAGTATTTTTTGATTATTTAATTAATTTTTTTATTCTTTTATAGAACATTCAAAATTTTGATTAAAAAATTTGTTTTTCTAATGTTAGCAGTTGTACTAACTTATAGCATATTTTAACCGCTTTCTGTGGTAACAGACACATTAATATTTTAGCCGCTGTTTGCCATAGTTGGCAACCAGTAATGACTGAAAATGGAAACCTAGAGGCTGAGACTTCCATGACTGGGTTGTATAAGTGATCGTGTGACTAGCAATACTTCTCTTTGGTCATTACTTGAGATAGACGGGTGGTCGTAGAGGCCTGATCCGATAAA
Organism: Acanthosepion pharaonis; assembly: GCA_903632075.3. Taxonomy (NCBI): domain Eukaryota; kingdom Metazoa; phylum Mollusca; class Cephalopoda; order Sepiida; family Sepiidae; genus Acanthosepion; species Acanthosepion pharaonis. The sequence goes on along the minus strand of CAHIKZ030005595.1, from coordinate 305,665 downwards.
TCGTCTAGCCATGCCAAGTTTTGGCACTTATATAATTAATCCAGATACTGTCTCAAAAACTGATCAAATAATGATCTAATACCAAACCTTTTATTAAAAGACAATGGCTGAGAGTCAATCGAGTCAAAAAGAAAGAAACTTTGACTACTGTTTCATAGTCGTCAGTTTTTGTGGGTACTGGAGCTCAAAATTAGTTTCAAACAAGGTGAATGGGTTTAACCCCCTTCGTAAATTCCTAATAGTAATTGGTCTTCTTAGTGAGTGGTGGGGCACAAGATTAATGAAAAATACAAACAAATTACATGACAAATTTAAATAAAAAAAACACAAAAGGAATCTCTCTGGCTCTGATTGAAAAATAGAAACCGAAACGAAATTTCCCTGGATTCATCATAATCGAATTTCTAGTGGGAACTCCTCTGGACAAAATCTGTCACTATTCTTGATCAATAAAGTAATTACTAGCGGAGTAAATCCCCAAACAGTGAGAAAAAAAAAGAAGAGAAATGGAAAGTTATTTGTGGATATGAACAAGAAGAAAGACGCGCATAACATACGGAAAATGAAATCTTTCCAGAATTTCAAATGTAAAGCTGACCCATACGAATGACTTAACACCTCTAAGGGAATTATAAGAAATAGAGATCTGATTATACAAGAGGAAATAAGAGAGAAAGTAATCATGGAGGTCAAGTGTAAAAAAAGATATATCTCTTCCAGAAGCAAGAAAAATAGTGGAAGTATATATGAAAGGACATACCTATGCTAATGTAATTCAGAAATCGAATCCAACTGGCAATAATAACAACAACAAAACATACAAATATAGAGCACTTATTGAGCAGTTGTTTCATCTAAAACCAAAGAACTGGCCAAAATTCCAAGAGCTCCTAAAAAGAACAGCTGCCAAAGAGAAATACTAAATAAATCGGAAGAACGCATTTCAAAGCCAACAAATGCAATTTAAGTACAACCTATACATAAAATATCCAACAAAAGCGAATTACATTAAACAAAAATCACAAGTAACACTAATCCGACTATCAGATCTCGAAATAAAAATATCCGAGAAGACACACAAACGACATGAATAACAAAAAAATGTCAGCCGCAAAAGACAAATTTAAGGTCTTATAAAAATTGATAATACGCCATTAAAAAATTCCAAGTAAAAATGAAAAAAATAAAACAGTATAAAAATACATTTTTATAATAAAAAAAATAGTAGCAATATATTTCTATGGAAAATTACCAACAATATGTATTTGTAGTGAAAGTACCAACGACATATTTTTATAGCAAAATGTACATCAATATATTTTATAGTACACTGTTCAGCAATACGTCATATAGAAAAATATCCATCAATACATTTCATAGAAAAATGTCCATCAATACATTTCATAGCAAAATGCCCATCGATACATTTTATAGTAAAACATTCATCAATATATTTTATAGCAAAATGCCCGTCAATAGATTTTATAGCAAAATATCCATCAGTATATTTTAAAGCAACATCTCTATATATTTTATTTTCAAAATAAAAAAATGTCCAAATAACCATCAAAAAAAATGTCCATTTCATTGTCCAAAATATTATAGATAAGTCCATTATATTTCATTTAAAAGTCCAAAATGTCGGTCTATACATTTTATAGCAAAATGTCCATCATTACATTTTATACCGAAATGACCATCAATACATTTCATAGTAAATGTTCATCAGTAAATTTTATAGAGAATGTCCATCAAAACATTTTAAAGCAAAATGTCCGTCAATACATTTTATAGCCAAATGCCCATCAATGGATTTTATAGCAAAATGTCCATCAATATAGTTTATAATAAAATGTCCATGAATAAATTTTATAGCAAAATGTCCATCAATATATTTTATAGCAAATTTTCCATCAAAATCCAGCAAAAGCAAACCCCATTAAACAAAAATCACAAATATTACTAATCCGAGAATCAAATCTCGAAATAAATATCGCTAGGAAGACACCCAAAAGACATGAGAATCAAAAAAAAAAGTCAGCCACAAAAGACAAATTTAAGGTCTTAGAAAAATGGATAAAATGCCATTAAAAAATCCGGGCAAAAATCAAAGAAATAAAACAGTATATAAATACATTTTTATAATAAAAAAAATAGCAATATATTTCTATGAAAAATTACAAACAAAACGTTTTTGTAGTGAATTTACAAACAACACATTTTCATAGCAAAATGTTCATTAATATGTTTTATAGCAAAATGTCTACCAATACATTTTAAAACAAATTACCCATCTACATATTTCATAGAAAAAGTACATCAATATATTTTATAGTGAAATATCCATCACTACATTTTAAAGCAAATTCCCATCGATACATTTTATAGTAAAACGTTCATCAATATATTTTATAGTAAAATGCCCGTTACATTTTATAGTAAAATATCCATAAACATATATTATAGTAAAATATAGATCAATAACATTAATAGCATGAAAAATGAGCATGAATACATTTATTAGCAAAATGCCCATGAATACATTTTAAAGCAATATCCCCATCAGGACATTTTATAGGAAAATGTCCATGAGTACATATTATAGTCAAATGTTCATCAATATATTTTATAGTAACATATCCGTCGATACATTTTAGAGTAAAATGTTCATCAATACATTTTAAAGCAATATGTCCATCAATATATTTTATAGCAAAATGTCTTTTATTACATTTTCTAGCCAAATGTCCATCAAGGCGTATTATAGACAAGTGTCCATCAAGGCGTATTATAGACAAGTGTCCATCAATACATTTAATAGCAAAATTTCCATCAATATATTTATAGCAAAATGTCCATCCATATATTTTATCGTAAATTTCCATCAAAATCCATCAAAAGCAAATCCCTTTAAACAAAAATCACAAATATTACAAATTCGACAATCAAATCTAGAAATAAAAATATCCAGGAAGAGACTTAAAAGACATAAACAACAAAAAAAACACATCTGACAGCCACAAATGACAAATTTAAGGTCTTAAAAAATGGATAATACGCCATTAAAAAATTCTAAGCTAAAATGAAAAAAAATAAAACAGTATAAAAATACATTTTATAGTAAAAAAAAGTTGCAATAGACTTTTATGAAAAATTACTAACAATCCGTTTTTGTAGTGAAATTACCAACAACTCATTTTTATAGTAAAATGACCAACAACTACTTTTTATAGTAAAATGGCCATCAATATACTTTATAGTAAACTGTGCAGCAATACATTTTATAGCAAAATGCCCATCCATACATATTATATTAAAACAGACATCAATATATTATGCGGAAAAATGTCTATCAATACATTTTATAGGATAATCTCCATCAATACATATTAAATAGTAATATTATTAATTATTATTAATTATTAATATTATTAATTAATATTATATTATATATTTTATAGTAAAAATGATGTCCCAAGGTACATATTATATCCAAATGTCAATCTAAAATTTTATAATAAAATGTCAATCAATACATTTTACAGTGAAATATCCATGATTATATTTCATAGTAACATATCTATCAATAATTGTTATATTAAATAGACTTCAATATATTTTATATTAAATGCCCATCGATATATTTTACAGCAATATATAAATTCATTTTTTAGGAAAATGTCCATCAATACATATTATAGCCAAATACCCATAAATAATTTTTATAGCAAAATGTCCATCAATACATTTTGTAGTACATTGTCCATCAATGCATTTTATAACAAAATGTCCAATAATATATTTTAGTGGAAATTGTCCATCAATATATTTTATACAAAAATGTCCATCAATATATTTTATAGTAAAATGCCCATCAATGCATTTTATAGCAATATGTCTATCAATACATTTAATAGCCAAGTGTCCATCAGTACATATTATAGACAAGTGTCTATCAATATATTTCATTGCAAAATGTCCATTAATACATTTAATAGTAAAATGTCCGTCTATACATTTTATAGCAAAATGCCCATCCATTCATTTTAGAGACAAGTGTCCATCAGTACATACTATAGGCAAGTGTTCATTAATATATGTTATAGCAAAATATACATCAATACATTTAATAGTAAAATGTACATCAACACATTTTATAGCCTAATAACCATCAATACATCGTATAGTAAATCTCCAATATTTTTTATACCAATTTTCCATCAATATAATTTGTAGTAAAATGTCCATACATATATTTTATAGGAAAATAGCCATCATTATATTTCATAGTAAAATATCTATCAATAAATTTTATATGAAATATCCATCAATATATTTTTTATTAAATGCACATCGATATATTTCACAATAATATGTTCATCAATATATGTTTATAAAAATGTTCGACCATACATTTTATAGGCAAACATCCATAAATACTTTTTATAGAAATAATTATCAATACATTTTGTAATAAATTGTCCGTCAATACATTTTATAGAAAAATGCCTATACTTATATTTCATAGCAAATTGTCCATTTTTAATAAAATGTTCATTTATATATTTCATAAGAAAATGTCCATCAATATATTTTGTCGCAAAATGTTCATCAATACATTTTGTAGTAAATATCAATACATTTTAAAGAAAATATCCATCATTATCTTTTATAGTAAAATATCCATCAATAAATTTTATACTAAAAAATGTCGATAAATACATTTTATAATAAAATGTCCTTGAATACATTTTATAGTACAATATCCATGAATACATTTTATAGTAAAATGTTCATTAATATATTTTATAGTAAAATGTTCATGAATACATTTTATAGTAAAATGTCCATCAATGCATTTTATAGTAAAATGTCCATCAATACATTTTATAGTAAAATGTCCATCAATACATTTTATAGTAAAATGTTTATTAATACATTTTATAGTAAAATGTCCACCAATAAATAAATGTCCATCAATACATTTTATAGTAAAATGTCTATCAATACATTTTATAGTAAAATGTCCATTACTAGATTTTATAGTAAAATGTCTATTAATACCTTTTCTAGTAAAACGTCCACCAATAAATAAATGTCCATGAATACATTTTATAGTAAAATGTCCATTAATATATTTCAAAGTTAAATGTCCACCAATAAATTTTATAGTAAAATGCCCATCAATGCATTTTATAGTAAGATATCCATAAATACATTTTATATTAAAATATCCATCAATGCATTTTATAGCAATATGTCCATCAGTATAATTTATAGTAAAATATCCATCAATTTTTTTTATAGTAAATTATCCATCAATAGATTTTATGAAATTGAAGGCATTGCAATTGGAATGCATTCTCAAATAAAAATTAAAAAAAAAAACAATTTCTTTTAAAGAGAAGCATGTTTGATTTTGTAAGATTATTTTGTAAAATATGCTGCTAATTATTTACAGTTTAATCATGACATAACGCCTTGGATTAATAATAAAGTCTAAATTTTCATAATTAGATTTCGGCATTAAAGGTGAATATGTCGTTGAATAAAATCAACCAACCAAAAAACATACTCTCACCCTGTAAGTATGAAATTATGTACTAAATATATGTAGGTGACATATACATTATTTACATTATTCGGACTATTGTCCTCATCTTTGTCGCCATATTTGTACGCTCCGGCCTTCTTCAGGTGGTTGGAATGTCGGACCGAACCCTTTATTTCGCTCACTTTATTTCGTTCTACGTGCCATGTTTAATGGATGTCAGTTATCAGTTATCTGTTATTTCCCTCTGAAAGTTCTCCACTGCCTTAACCGGAACTCTTTGGTCCTGTCACTCGATCTAACCAACGCCTTTATCCACTTTGCCATGTGTCCTTGAGGACATCTGTGTATGAATTTCTGGGTATTATAAACTTAATGTCTTCAGCAACCATTTTTACCAGTGCTCATATTGCAATTTTTGCTGTTATCATTGCATGTTTTTTTACCAGAGCTCATATTGAAACTTTGTTGTTATCATTGCTTTTCTGTGGCACTCCTTATTACTGGTTCCCATATTGTATTTATTTCTATGCTTGGTCGGCTCAGGAGATTTTTGTGGCCTAGCATATGTGCTGATTCCTTAAGTTTATGAATTTTCCAATGGTGTTCCTTGTCTATGATCTCAACATGATCCCACAGAGGGCGGTGATTTCCCTTCTCTCTCCATATGTGGTCAGCCACGCCTGATTTTTCCACTTCCCCTCGTGTTACAGCTTTCTGGTGTTCTTGAAGCCTTACCTTGAGGTGGTGGGGCTGTCTCCCCTTTATATTCCTTTCCGCAGCTGCACGAGATAGCGTACACACAGTCTTTAGTCATGTTCTCCTCTATGGCGGGAGTCTTACTCGGGAGAGATATCTGCGAAGTGTCGTCAAGCTTTTGAAGGTTGTCCTGATGTTATATGGACCGCAGATCCTTTGTATTTTCTCTGAAGAAGGCCGGAGCGTACAACGGCCGAAACGTTGTAATAAATATGGCGACAAAGATGAGGACAATAGTCCGAATAATGTAAATAATGTACATAATACCTCATCTCAGAAATATAGACAGATATTGAAGGCATATAATTGCGTACAACTTATTTCAATTTCGAGAAATGACCCATAGATGTGTTGATATGTCCCTAAACCAAATCATCTAAAGCAATCCGGCTATGCAATACAATTTGGTCTTCAAAAATGTAAATGCAATGTCAATCGTTATCGTCTGTCTTCTTAATTCTTGTTCTTTTATTTTCCTCGCTCCTTAAAAGTATTTTTCTCATATTCTCTAACATTTGGTAACCTGTTGCGTCCTAGTGGCTTTATTAACATGGTTGGGGCGAAATTATTTGAAAAATAAAAATAACCTGGGATCTTAACCTGTGTCATTTTTTTCTTACGCTTGATCCTGGGGATTTTCATTGCCACGTTTTATATATTGAAATAAAACTAAAATCTCCAAAGAAAAGCGATACTTAATGCTTAAAATGTATTTTAAAAATGAAAAATCTCTCTTGTAGCTTTTATTTTAATTCTATTTTCAAACTAATAGATTAAATATAATATTTTCAAGGAGCAAATTACTCTGCTGTATTTCAAATCGAATTTAAATTGATAGGAATGAGTTCTTTATTAATCGTTGAAATTGCTAAGATCCGCCATATTAGCGAATCTATCAACACAACATAATTCTCTTTATTAAAAAAAAAATCTTTCAAAAATAAAATATACTTTTCTGAGACTTTATCTAAGGAAGATTTGCTAATTTAATACTTAATCAATCTGATTTGAAACAAATATTACTTTTAGTTTAAAATAACGCAGAAAAACATTTTAACACTGAAGTGAGTGTTTTTATGAGATGCTGACAACTTTCTCGATGAACTTAGGTTTGGAATTTTTTTTATAGAGGACATAACTGTAAAAATTACTTGACGAATATAACGTAAACGGCTTTTTTCTATTATTTTTTAACTACAGAGTAATCTTTAAATTTTATTAAAATATACTAATTAATCTAATATTTTATTTAATTTCAGGTACTTCGGCTTTATAGTCATACTTACGAAGAGGCTTGTTAAGGAAACGTTAGAAAATTAACAATAAATTTTAAATTTACTATACTTCCACTTTTATTTTCTGATAATGTCGTGTATGGGCGCCCGTATTTACAAATATCCACACGTTTATACAGACACAAAAAATTCAAAATTATTTTTAAAATAATGAATTGTATCAAGCTTTTCCATTTATGATTAGGACATATAGTTTTTATTTAATAGTAATATCACCTATCCGAGGCAAATTAATGCAGAATTTTAAAAGATTTAAAACTTATTATTATTATAATTAAAATCTAAAAAAATGAAAACAATTACTGTAAAAATTAATTAATGATCGAAAATGTTTTCTTCTTAAGATAATAGTGTCTTTAATATATCTCATTTATAAAAGTAATTAAAAACTTTTCTAATTAAATAATGTCTTAGTTTTATTGCATTTTTTATTTTGCGATTTCTAGTACATTTTCTATAACTGGGGGTCCTGTTTTTCAAAAATATATTGATGATTAAATTCTCCAAGGACTTGTGTTTATAACTAATACAAACATTAAGACATAAAATTTCATAAAATTAAATAAGAAAGATCTTTAAAAAAAAACAACTTTCTAAAATGATTTAATTCATCTTTAAATAAATCATAAAAGTTTCATTAAAATCTGTCAATTATTTGATTTTTGCGAGATTTTCCAAATCACTTTATTCCCCGCAAAAAGACGCTAAAATTTCCGATACTAATTTTTAGGATCATCCGCCAATGCAAAAAAAAAAAAAAAAATTGTAAACCGAAATTTCGGAGGTTCTAAAAAGGATTCAAAAATATAATTTAATAATAAAAAAAAAACTTTTGTATTTCCTCTTCAATAATAACAAAGATTTTGACGATAAAACTTTGTTTTTTCATCATGTATGTTCCTTTGTTGAACGAAACTTTGGAAGTAACGGCATTAAAGGATAAAAAAAAATCGTCTCCTCTTTTTTAATTACAACAAATTTAAAAATAGACAAAAAGCATACAAAACCCACATCATCAACATGCTCAATCGTAGTTGACGGTTAAGACAAAAACAGATCTATTCTTTAATATCATGCAAAATTAAATATTTTAGTGAAATGTGACACTGTTTAGCCATGGTAATTGGCTAACTAATTAACCATAGAAATTAAAACAGAAAATAGACATTCTTAAAGCGGAAAAAAGAGCTATAACGAAAGATACACTGATCGACATTAAAAGAAAGATTTTATTTTATTTACAAAATTGGCCAGCGGAAGAAGCCACGAGTGAGGTCTTGTCCTGTCGAGTTATCGCCGAGGAAGACAGAAGGAAAGGCAAATATGGAATTATCGGCCAAAAAATGTGTTAGCCGTAAAAAATTTCGGTTGGAGACAGGCAGTGAGAATCAATGTTAATTATCTTTCCAAAATATCGTTTAATTTTTTTTTCTTGGATACAGGCGAAGAGAAGCAATGTAGCAATTATAAAAGTTTGGCATTGTCTAGATATAGGTGAGAGGATTGTTATTATTTACTTTGCCAACAGACGCTAAGATGTCGAATGGCGATGTGGCAATTGTAAATTTTTGGCAATCTTCAGAAAATAGTGAAGAACTGAGATTTGATGAGATAAAAGAATTTAATTCCTTAACAAGTCAAGGATTCCATGATAAGGCTAAGTTAGCGTAAAGAACCAGATGACAAACTTTGACAGGAATTAATGAGACGGTATGTGTGCTGGATAAGTGACTTCTGAGTGGCACAGGAAAAAGAGAACATGTGATAAAAAAAATTTAATTGGCAAGGAGAATTTTGTAAACAAAAATTCTAGATTACAATTTTAAGGAGGCCAGCTTACCCACACCCGCATTGCCGAGAGATCATTGGTCGTATTGTGGCATGGTGAAGGACGGAGGTAAATGGATGAGAAAGACGGAGAAGATGTTAACGCCCACTGAAGGGATTGGTATGAGATATGAATGTGAGAAAGAAAGAGTCTAGGAGGATAGCTCTCCTCCGACCTTCCCTCACGAACGACGGAGACCCCCACCCGAAATGGGAAGTGGTTAATTTTCCAAAAATGGGAAATAATCAATTTTCCTGTCCTGACAACAAAGAGATTTTTTTTCTTTGCGTTTGTGCAATGTCACCTTCAATTTGGACTCAGCTGACACTATGGCCCGACGCCTGATTGATCTCGTCTTCCTAAGATCAAAGTCACAACGTGGGTAGGTTAGACTTGAGATCGAAGCAGTTACTCCAGTAACCAGACGTTGCAAGTGAGCTGTGAACAATAGAGTTGGCATTGAACCGGTACAACTGGTGAAGCCGTTAACATCAACGACCAGAACTCGACCCTGGGGCCACATATTGGTGCCATAACCACTGGATTCGACCCTGGACGGCTGAGTTTCACATATTGGTATCCTGACCAGGGGATTTCGCCAAGTAGCGACGACCACCGAACGACCGGGACACAGGCTGGTGGCAGCGACAAAGAGTCAACCCCAAAACGCCGGTAGAAGAAACCTTACAGCTTCGCGCCGCCGCTGGGAGTTGACAACGGGCCGACGGCTTAGTGCCACAGAAATATATTTATCATAATAAGATTTTAATGGATAATATGTTACAACTCTTCAAAAACAATTTTACATAGGGATGGCTGTACTATGGGATAGTATTATAATCAAGGATATAATTTATTCCCTGTTTTTAGCTTCAGAAACACACGGTTGTTTTATAATCAAGTTATATTATACACTAGAAATTTTTCTTTTTTTTTATTTATTTATTGAAAAAAAAAGTTTGAACAAAGTAACTATGAACAATTTTTTTTTCTATCCTCTGCCAGCCGCAATGATGGAGAAAGCATTACCTCGAACCATCGACAGTGAGACACGCTGCAAGAGCCACTCCGTTTCGCGAGGCTCATCCCTTAATCGAGACGGAATCGCGCCAATCCTCCGAAGGAACCCCATCGAACGAGGGCCAATAACACCAGAAGTCTTCACTGCCACAGGAATAAAAAAAAAAATCTATCAGCAAAAGAATATTTAACTATGTTTTTTTTATCATCTCTGAGTCCCGGGCGACGGACCCCGAATCAATGTCAGTTCTTTTTCTTTGTTTAATTACAATGGATTTAATTATCGAAGCACACAAAGCGTACCAAAATGAACTCTAAAGATCCGGACTTCCGAAGCTAGTCCTGAAATGAGATAGAGAGAGAAAGAGAGATGGTAGGGTGGGGGCATCCTAGTTTGTTTCTTGGGGGTAGAAGACTAGACATTACAGGGAGACTGAGACTCCGAAACGTATTTTGTAAAAAAAATGATGATCAATCGTCGTTTAAAACAAAACAGAAGAGATTTACGAATAGATCCGTTAAAACTGCCGCTTTCTTGAGACATGCAAAATGACGTCTGAATAATTCGTTCTTTATCCTTAAGAAAAATTCTTTTTAATAAACTGTCGCTTTTTAAAGACATAAAAGATGACGTCTGATTACGTCGTTCTTAATAATCCGACACAATTTTTGAATAATGTGTACGATGAACATACGCCCGGACTATTTCAGTTTATTATCTTTCCCTACTCCAAATACCGAAATAATTTAGAATATATAAACCATAAAAGGAAAAAACGAGTTGAAATTACTTAAGGTGTAATTCCTATAACGATACTTTTAAAATAAAGAAAAATGGCGTCCAAACGCTTGACACGATTCTCTTTCTTTGCAACTTGGACGTTGTTCTCGTGAAATTAAAAATTATTTTTCAGATGTCGCCCGATATTCGGAAAAGTATGTCAAGGCAAAACAAAATGTTAACAAATTTACTTACATATTCATCACTCCGTTGTACTGTCATCCAAATTTATTCTCTTACATACACTCACACACACACACACACATACACACACATACACGCGCGAGCGTGTACGCATGCGCACACACACACATATACAAGCAGACATACAGTTAAATGGCCAGATGCAACTATCCGTCCGCTTCAGGCTAACACTTTCTTCTCTCGCACGTCTCGCTTGTGGAACTCTCTTCTGGCTTCTTGCTTCCCAGTCAAGTTTGATCCTGAAATCATCAGAAAAAAAGACACTCTTATTACCAAAGCAATAACTGTTTCTGCTCACAGAGCGAAGGCTGCCTGGTATATAGCCCCTAAAATGTTTAATTGATAACACTAATCAACACGTATTTTGATGCAAAGATTGAAATATTTTTCTTGTTTAATCTGAAGGTTCCGAATCCTAAAATGACATCCATTTTTTCTTTATTAGTTACCCTTTTCTCGGTATCAAAATGTGTCATTTTGGCACAAATTTTCATTTAACTTCATTTTTTTTATATTAAATGGATTCACTGTTTTTAGATTAGAAAATGAAAATCTGAAATCATAACCTTTAGGAAGCTGCTTGCTTGTACATCGTCTGCCTTTCAGAGAGAAAGCAGACGCTATGTTAGGATCTTGCTTAATTTTTGAATTTCGAAAATATTTTGGGTATATTTCAATTTGTGAAAAAACAACTGCGTTTGTTTGTAACCAATAGAAGGGAGGTTCCCTCTAAATTCCGAGAAATCTGTTTGAAGCCGACCTGTAGGTTATTTAAGTTGGTGGGTGGGTGTTGGCTGAGGTCTCTCCGGTTAAGGAAGAAAAACAATACAGAATAGATTTGACAACCACCAGACGAGAATTGAAAGGAACATCAAAATCGCTCCCTCGTAACGCTTTTTTTTTCTTTTTTTTTTTTTACGAAATAAAAACTCCTATAAAATGATTAATGATGGCTCTATAAAAAAAATTGAATCCATTCATTGGATTTTTTTTTACTATAACCTGGCCATTTTCATGAGTAACTAATAATGTGTATCTATATCTCAGTGCACTTCGCTATTCAAATTATTAAATTCTATTCATAATCATATTATTCATTATTCAGTTTTATTTAGTGTTATTTTCATACGTATATTTTTTGCACATAGCGCATAATTATAAACAAGTTCAAGATATGTTTTGTGTTTTATAGGAGTTTATTGAATTTAGTTGATATCTAATGTTCTAGGTTGCACCACAAAATCGCTAAAAAATCAGCCTACCGTGATGAATACAGGCTCCAAACGTAATGAAAACATAGTTTTATTATCATAATCTTGATGTTATTATTAAGAGGAAGGATCAAAGTATTTTTTGATTATTTAATTAAAATTTTTACTCTTTTTTAGAAAATTCGAAATTTTGATTAAAAAATTTGTTTTTCTTGCGTTAGCGGTTGTACTAACTTTTAGCATAGCAACTTTTAGTTGCTTTTTGTAGTAACAAACACATTAATATTTTAGCCGCTTTTTGTAGTAACAGACACATTAATGTGGAAATTCTTGCAAAAATCAAATAATTGTCGGATTTTACTGAAAATTTCAGGACTTATTAACAAATGAATGAAATTGTATTTAAAATATTTTTATCAGAAAATCTTGGTAAAAATATTTTTTCTACATATGTTTCAGCCTCTTACTTAATTTTATGAAAATTTGAGAAATTCGACGAGATAATTTTTAGTGACTATAAAAGCAGAATTCTTTGAAGAATTCAAATCACCGAATATTTTTGCAAAATAGGACCCAGTCTTACCGAAAATCTGTTCTGAATCGAAAAATAAAAAACGCAATAAAACTAAGACATTATTTAATTAGAGAAGTTTTTAATTTCATTTATAAATAATATATTTTCTAATTACATTTATGAATAATATGTATCAAAGAAAATATTGTCTGAAAAAAATTTTTTCGACGAAAATTTAATTTAAAATTTTATTTTTATTTTTTACAACTGTAAATTAAATAATTTATAAAGTTTTTCAATATTTTAAAATTCATTTTTAATGGGGTAATTCTTAGATGATATTGTTATTAAGTAAAACTATATTTACTAATCGTACATTGTAAAGCTTGTTATGAATAATCAAGAGTGGTCTCCCTTTGTATCGTTCCTCTCCTATTGGAGAGAGCTATTTCTGTTTACTGAGACTATGAGAGGACACTATACGCGAACCTTGTATTCTCAGTTGAATAAAGCTTTCTTAAAGCCTACACCTGCGTACTTCATTACAAAGCTTATTCCAATCTGATGACCCCGAATATTTTTAAAAAGTTTCGATTTGTTTTTCTTATGTGCGTGACACCTACCGGTGGTCGCGGTCTCAGCGCCAGCGCCAATATTTGACGTTCACTGGTCGCGACGTCAATATATGACACTGCGCCGTCGGCCCTTGATCAACTCCCAGATGCGGCACAAAGATGTAAGGTTTCTTCCACCAGCGTTTGGGGTTGACTCGTTGTCGCTGCCACCAGCCTGTGTCCCGGTCGATCTGGTCGTTCCCGGTTCGATATCATCTTGTCGTTCCCAGCTCACTTCCAACGTCTGGTTACCGAAGTAACTACTTTGATCTCAAGTCTAACCTACCCACGTTGTGATTTTGATCTTAGGTAGACGAAGTCAGTCAGGCGTCGGGCCGTAGTGCAAGCTGAATCCGAGGTAATGGTGATACCGCACAAGCGTAAGTAAAAGAAAATAATAAAACGTACTCACGAGGTTCAAATATGTTGAAAAATAACAATTATCTTTATCTATCTGTTGAATACAGGAGTGTGTTTCTCTCCCGGTCCGTTTCTATGTATTCGTGACACTTTTTGCGTTTCTTAAGCGAGTTATGGTATCTCAATTCGTTCGTCAATAAAAACTTGCTTTTGGTAGGAAGATTAAGTCGAAAAGGACGTGGAAATCTTTCGGTCAGCTTCTGCGAGGCAACACTCTCGAACTAAGTCCAAACTCGAACTGACTGGAACACCAAACTCCCTGAAACTCTGCCGAAACTCTGATCAGCTGCATCGAGACGTTTGTTTATATGGATACCGACCAACTCCGGGGTGGGGCCTGACGTGGTTTGGGTTCTTTGGCAATTCTCAATTCCCAACAAGAATTCTCTTTGTCCTTAGGTCAGGAAAATTAAATACTTCCCATTTTTGGAAGACTAATCACTTTCCATTTCGGGGGTTTCTCCCTCGTCCGTGAGGGAAGGTCGGAGGAGAGTTATCCTCCCAGACTCTTCCTCTTTCACATTGGTATCTCATACCAATCCCTCAGTGGGTGTTAACTTCTCCGTCTTTCTCATACATTCACCTCTGCCTATCACCCATGCTACCAGTTGGCCAATGATCTCTCGGCAGTGTGGACATGGCTAGACTGACCCTCTTAGGAATTATTATCGAAAATTTTGTTTCCTTTTTTTCCTTTTTTTTTTCCTTCGGCCAAAACATTTACAAATCCCAGATTGCCGAATAATTCTTATCGCCTGGTAATTTTGGGGACGCTCAAATCCACGTAGCCTAGACGTTTATCGACTCATTAATCATTCTCGACACCCGACATTTGGCTTCTCCGCTGGTCAACCTTCAATTGGGTGGCCGTGCCCACCCGACAATTAAATTCTTTATTTTTCTCATGTCTTAAAATACTCTTATCACCAGATGCTCATTTTCGAGACGCTATGTCTGACATCAACAGTTTGAATAAGCGATAATAATGATCCCCTTTTCGATTTTCCTTTTCATGTCAAGATTCGTACATATGCCAGATGGCTTCCCTCGCTGGAATCAGGAATTAAAGTTAAATGATATCTCTGAAAGATAATTAATAGCTATTGTCCAGGGTGGTCCCAAGCCAAATTTTCTCCACGGCCGCATGCGTCGGCCGGCTTTGTTTATCTTTCAGAATTCTGTTTCGTTTGACGTGCCACTCCCTTATTCACTCCTAAATTAATTTGACAGAATCACAGTCTCGCTTTTTCTTACTGATTTTCTGTCTTGCGAAAAGTATCTTTCTTTTGTAAATAAATTCTTCTTTTTAATGTCCATCAGTCTATCTTTCGGTATAGCTCTTTCTCGTCTTAAGTATTTCCAGTTTTTAATTTCTATGGTTAATTAGTTAGCTAATTACTATAGCTAAATAGTGTCACATGTGTATATGCATGCAGAATTTGTAAATATGGATGATCATACCTGACATTATTATTAAAGTCACGTGATTTAAGGGTTGTTTGCCGCCTTTACTTGATTAAATCAACCCCAGACAATTTACATCTACGTTCTGCGTGTACGTATTGACGAATTCCCTGACTTTGAGCGTTGTTAATCATTCTTACGTTCTCAAAAGTTTTAATTTTTTAACTTATTTTTTGCTTTTCACTGAGAGCCATGTTGCAATTAATTAATTATCTTCTTTTATATAGCTTCAATCGTCGGGACGAAAGTGAAGAAAACCAATTACTTCAGGCTTTGGAAATCTTCGTTAGTATATTTTCAAAAAGGTAATTTTTTTTTTTTTTTAATTTCAATTTATGTTTTTAATTTTTGTTTTGTATTTATTGACTTATAAAGATATCAATTAATTATTTCTTTTAGTTACAATTAATTGAAATTAAAAAAAAAATAATAATTAGTTGAATTAGGAAGCATGAATTCGAGAGACGACCCACTGGCAGCGCATCTTCATTACAATATTTGGAAAAGTAAGTTTTATTTTATATTTTTTTATACGTATTACAATAAATATTTTGAATTTTTTTATTTATTATTTTTTAGTGATTCATACTTCAATTTCAAATTATGTAAAAATGACCCGAATGTTCTGTATGTCCGAGAGCTTTCGCCTATACTTTTAGCCATTATCAAGGACTCATTTATTTTTACTTTATTATCCTCGAGAACACCTGGCCCAGTGGATAAAAGCGTCGGTTAAAGTAATCCAGTGACTTGACCCAAAGGGTTGTCAGTTCAATACCTGGCCACAGCAGAGGTGAACAAAAAACATGGAGAGTTGAGGTAAAGGGAGATAACTGATCCTGAGACATCCGGAAGAGGCATAGCGAGTGGAAGTAGAAGAATCTACGCCGGTGGACGAAATTCCAATCACCTGAAGAAGGCAGGAGCTGACAACGGTTGAAACGTCGTGAATATGGAAACAAAGATGAGAACAACACTTTACTTCCATATTTATTTATTGAGCACACTGCGTAAGTGCTCACATTACTTAAGTGCTCAACATGTCCTCTATCGTCCAGTTCACACTCCTCCTTGGTCTTTTGAACAGCAGTAGAGGTTTATCATTTGTTTCCTGTTTAGGATTGCGTTTCCGGTTCCTTTTAATGTCTTCTCCTTCTCTTCCACGTCCCCCCCCCGCGCTTTGGTGATGATATCGCCTTGCTTGGGATGGATTGATTAAAAAAAAATCTTTTATAAAGAAAGAAAACTAAAAAAAAAAAAAAGAAAAAAAAGGTTAATAAACTTTCAAACCCATTGGTGACTTTTCGAATACACTACAGAATGAGTTTCCGGCTACTCTTGAAGATGGTTCAACAGATGTTGTGAGGACAAAGCAGGATCTTTTAACATTCCAGTTCAATGCCGTAATAGAAATTTAATCCACTCAAAACAACGTCATTCCGCGTGCGTAATGTCTGATGTTCTTTACATCAGTTATGAAGATTATTCTTCAAAACTGATATTCCTTCGGGATTTACTTTAATGCTAGAAAGGGTGGAATTCTATTTAGAATCATGTGGTTTAAAGTTTACTATATATGCTATTCAAGATATAAAAGTATCCGAACATTATTCCAGTTCTTCTTTCACTCTCTCAAATAGTCTGCTAATCCCTCTTTCTGGATTTTTATCAGCTGTCTCCTCATGTTCACTCTCGACCACGAAATTTCAACAGCGACCTTTATTTGTCGTAAAACCAGAAATCACAGGGAATCATATCAGAACTGTATGTTTTAATCGATACTGATAATGTCATGTTCTCGGAAAATCTGCACAAGAATTTAATGGTTATTTAATTCAGTGTTTCGCAAACTCTTTTAAGCAACAGCATAACTAGGACCAATTGAAAATATCACGGCACACTTAGAAAAGTTTTTTTAAAGAGTGTATACTCTTTAAAAACTTTTATGTTATGAAATAAAATCAAAGATTAAAAAAAAAAATACACACGCAAATACGAACTTACTTTATTTCAATGTTTCTATTCAACCATTTGTGCAACTTATTTAAGGGTAAAACCTGTGCCTGGTGTTTTTTCACGATTTCTTCAATGTTTGGTTGAATGTGTGATAGGCAGACCGCCATTTTTTCTTCAGTTGAGCGAAGTCTTTCTTGCTTCTTATTTTTGATATCATTTAGGTTTGAGAAGCCTAATTCATCTAAATCAGATATTTCAAATACTAACGCTGTACTATTATTACTTAAAGGATATACATACATTTAAATGTTATGAAATAAAATCATGGATTTTTTTTTAAAAATACACACGCAAAAATTAACTTTATTTCAATATTTCTATCCAACCTATTTGTGCTTAGGGTAAAACCTGTGCCTGCTGGGTTTTTTTTTGGTGGGGCGGGGGTCCCGATTTCTTCAATGTTTGGTCGAATGTGCGATAAGCAGACCCTCATTTCTTCTTTAGTTGAGCATAGTCTTTCTCGATTCTTATTATTGATGTTATTTAGGGCTAAGACAAATTCACATAAATAAAAAGTAGAAATTTGCAATAAAAATGATAAAGCCTTTTTATGGGAGATTTCTTTTGTATCGAAATCCAAAATGTATCAATGGGTTCCGTCGAATGTTATATTTTGAGCCCTTAAAAAATAAAAACACTTAAGTATTTAAAATTAAATTAAAGAATTTTTTGAAAAATATTTAATACTTTTTCATTTATTCAAATACCAACGCTGTACCATTAATACTTCCAGCCAACACACACACACACACACACACATATATATATATATATATATATATATATATATATATATATATATATATATATATATATGCCACAATATTTGGCGGCATACTTAAGAGGCTCGCGCGGCACACTAGTGAGCCGCGGCACGGAGATTAAAAATCACTCACCTAGAAGAGAAAAATATTGAACAAGGAACTAAGATTAATTTTGGCACAAGCACGGGGTACCCAGAGTGATTCGAAATCATGACAAATTGTAATAATTTGCCAGACTCAGCATATAACTAGTAAATAAACAATGATGAGGAACTCTCTAGCCACAATCTGAATAGTTAACCAAAGATCCCACAATTAAATTTGGTGACTGTGATTTCACATTTCATAATCAATAAACAGTAAAGGAGACTTATTTCAAATATGTATTTATTTACTTTTACAGTGAGGTTCACACTGTACAAGGCCTGAGAGCCACTCAAGGTAGGACTAAGAGGCATAGTTTAGACGGATATATAGTGAAGATAATGGCTAACTCTAAACTTAAACAGGTTAACATTGTAATGGTCCGGAAAACATCTTCTTGAGAGTCAGTTCCACAGAGCACCGGTATATGTGAAGAAGCTGCTCGAGTGGAACTTATAATTTCACCAGTGGAATACGAAGGGAATGAAGGTGGGTTCGCTACAATGAGCGTGGAATGGCGAGTCTTAGCTTAGCAGGTTAGAAATAACGAAAAAAGAGAATATAGTTCGTCTGAGCACTTTCCATGGAAATAGCGAAAGAACAGTTAGAGGCACGCAACTTTCCGTTTGTGAAAAAAGGTTTGTAGGGTGGGAAATAATTTGTCACGCACAAGGACGCGGAGACGCTTTGAGACTCTATTGAGACTGGAAAGTGAGAATTGGGCAACTCCTGCTCCAAATATGGCAACAGTTCTCAATTATCGGCCTGGCCTGGCTATTGGAAAGATAGAGGATAGCGGGATGATTCAGGTGCTTACTAGAGCGGTACAAGAAACCGACCATTTTTCCAGCATCTTTAGCGGTGGATCGTATATGCGTGTTCCACTTGAGGTCTGGCTTGTGTTCAAGGCCCAACAGTCGCTCAAGGCCCGACAGTCGCTCAAGGCACGAGGGCTTCCCGAAGATCATCCGTTCATCGTGATTGCTGATAGTTCAGGGTCCGATTCAATCATGTCCGAAGAACAAGAAAGAGCCTTCAGTAATTCAATGATTCACCAATCAGTCGTCATTAGATATTTCATAAAATAAGATTCTTCTTTTATGTGCTGTCTGCCTTTAGGACGTAGACGATCATTGCTCTCCACATTTTACTGTCCCTTGCAGCTCTTGATCAGTTTTGTCTTTTTGTTATTTTACCCAAACCCTGTTCTGCCATCCATTTCCTTAAGCCTATCAAGTATTTTACCCTCTGTTTTCCTCTGCCTCCCTTTCCCTCTTTCTGTCATGTGAGTATCAGATTTTCCAAGCCCTCCTTCTTCATTACATACCCTAAAAATTTCAAGTGCCTCTTCCTGATGTTAAGTAAAAGTTTCCATTTTGCTTCCATTCTCTCCAAAACCTCGCTGTTGCTCACATATACGGCTCATGGTATCCTCAGTATTTTCTGTGGAGCCACATTTCTGTTTCTTCAAGCCTCTTCTTCATCTTTGAGGAGATTGTCCAGCATTCACTGCCATACAGGAGGACAGATATCACGTAACAGTTCAGTACTTTTTTTTCTTTGATTCCAACGAAATTTTCCTGATTTTTAATACTCTGCTTAGCTTTTGGAAAGAATCTTTGGCCATCCCAATATGTCTTCGGATCTCAGTGTCACACTTCCCATTCCAGGATATTTAAATTTCTGTATCTGCTCGATTTCAATAACCTAGACCTGAAATTTGCATTTTGCTGCTGACCATGCATCCTTCTTGTCTTTAGTCCTTTCTTCTCGCTTTCCTTCGCTACCTTTTTTGTAATTTGCTTTACGTTTCTAGTTCTGTCAATTTTTAGATCATGTCGGCCAATATTGAATCCTTGTAGGATTCTAAGGAATTGCAGGAATAAGTCTACCCACTTGTCTTAAATTCCTTTCTATTTTTGTATATCTGCTGAACTCATTTTCCGTCCATATGTAAGCGGCTTGCTGCCAGTATAAAATCTTCATTATTCTAACATCCTTTCTGAATATGTCAAGGTTGCTGCGGAGTTCCAATAGATCTTTATGGTGTACTTAGTCGAACTTAACTGGAAGTCAGACCCATGACTGTTTTGAAAGTTCTTTCAGGGGTAGGACTCTGCCATTTTTAATTCTTGCTTGAATTGGTGATTAGATTTTTTAATCTTTATTTGTCTCTTCCCAGAAGTAATTTACCTCATCTAATTTTCATTTTCATTTTTTTGTCTTTTTCTAATTGATACTCTCAGTGATATTTGAATGCTTAAATTTTACTTTAAATTTCACCTTTGAATCGTTCATCATTTGAATTACAGTTAATCACAATATTTAAAAGCCAACCTGTTTTTGTTTTTATTTCCTTTTTACCTTGCTACTATCAAGTTGGTCAATTGGTTATTCACTTGTGATTCTAAGGACAGGCTTCTACTACTTATTACATCCTCTCCCCTTTAATATACTAGGATGTCAGTTAAACATCGCATAATGAAAAAAAGTTTTTTAATAGAAATTCACTGGTAGGGGAAAGTTCTTTCAGAGGTAGGTCTCTGCCAGCTTTAATTCTTTGTTGAATTTCTCATGGATAGCTTCACTTTAACTTAGTAACTTTTTTTTAATAGAAATAGGTAGGCTTTCCTTTCACCTCGTCCATACTCCCCTCCTCCTCTTGGACAGGAGTAGAGGCTCATCCCCTGTTTCCTGTTTAGGAAGGGGTTTCTGGTTTCTTTGCTTTTCTCAGGCTTTAATAGTGGTGCTATCATGATTTTCTTTTTTTTATTATATGTGTGGATGCTGGTAACGTCTGAGGATACCGGGTTTGAAGTTTTCTGGTTGCTGTTTCCGACTAGTAGTTAGGAGCCCAAACTCTTGCGTAGCGTCTAAAGATGCTGCTTTGATCAACAGTCGCATAATATTGGGTTTCTTGTAGTGCTGTGTCTCGCTTGCAAAGTTGTCCCTGCAAGCACCTCCAGTGGTCAACCCCGAGACCACACTATTTTGCAGTCTGCGTCAGTTCCCTTCTTGCACATGTTACATTAGACGACTGACTGCTACTATTACCCAAGGCCTTTTCCTTACCAAAATAACACATAAGCAACCAACTCTATAAAACTAAACCAGCTCAACAAAAACACCTAAACCCCTCAACTTTTCTTTCTCCAACATTTGTAGCATTCGTACCAACTTTTGCAATATGGAATCGTTTCTCTTCGAAAAGTCTCCGGACATCCAAGCTCTTTGTGAAAATAATCTTAACTCTGCAACCCTGTCCTCTGATTTCTTGATTCATGGCTATCTTCCTCTCATTAGGAAGGACTCGTCCACATGCATGGCCTGGGAGTTTATATCCGTGAACATCTCTCACTGGCTAGGGAACTTTCTCTTAAATCTCCAGACAATTCTTACATGTGTCTCTGTCTCTCTCTACTAAACTCAGTCAGCTATCTCTTCTTTCTCTACCGTTCCTCTTCCTCTCATGGGTGTTGAGTGCTAGATAGTATTTCTGATAATATAGACAAGGCCATCGCCCTACACCCGTTTGCAAATATATTCATGTTCGGTGATTTTAATGTCCACTATGCCCAGTGGCTTAAATACTCTGTCACTGATCTCGCTGGCATCTAATCCCTGAACTTCTCAATCACTCTATTTCTCACACAACTGGTGGACTTCTATACGCATTTTCCAAGAAACCCTGGTGGATACGCTTCTCTTCTAGATCTCTGCTCTGCCCTCTTGGCAACTCTGATCCAGCGGTAGTGTCTATAAATATCTCTTCTACTCCCCCACTAGCCAAGAACCTCCTACCAACAGAATATCTTTCTGTTATCAACGAGCGGTTCGGGACTCGTACCGTGATTTCCTTCGTGACGTCCTTTGGAATGAATTGTTCTCTTTCGTCGTGGAAGTGTTCCCTGATATATTACTTCCATCTCTGAAGTAATTTTTTCTTCTCTAACATTCCGTCCTTGGATTTTATGCAGCCTGTTGATTAGCATGTCTTTTGTCGTTAGTTCTCTTATTGTTTTATGCATATCTCCTTCATTTGTGAACTGATTGAATCAATTTTCGCTCTTAAGCTGTAAAAAATGGTTTCCTGGCTGTTGCAATGTTCGCTTAGCCTTTAGATATATTTCCAAACCGTTTCAGTTATGGATGAGATCTCCTTTATAAGAATTTGAAAGGGATATTGTCCCTTCCACTCTCTAAATGACTTTCCCTTCTAAATAACAAATCCCATTGTTCTTTCGAAAATCGGCCAAGATGTTGGCCTAATTACCTTTCTGATACGTGTTTTTGTTAATGACCGCTTTTTGTTATTTCTCTCTTCCTCTCTTTTCCTTCCTTCTTCTTTCCTTAGGATCGTCTAAGTACAACTTTAGTGAATTATTTTCAACTCAATTATTTTCCGTTTAAAAAAAATCAACAACCTGTTTAATAAACCGGAGTAAAAAAATTAAATCATATTTCTATGAATATTTCTAATAATGCAAGGTGCCACAATCCTCCCCCTAACCGATTTGTCATTTACCCGTAAATGACACCTAAACCCAATTACATCATTTAACATGCACCATGCATTTGTCTCATGCAATTCTATTCTACTTTCTAACATGCAAGGGTAATGTTCTTTCCATTTTCTTTTGTTCTACATGCAATGAAATGTTCTTTTCATTTTCTTTTGTTCTACATGCAATGAAATGTTCTTTTCATTTTCTTTTGTTCTACATGCAATGAAATGTTCTTTTCATTTTCTTTTGTTCTACATGCAATGAAATGTTCTTTTCATTTTCTTCTGTTCTACATGCAATGAAATGTTCTTTTCATTTTCTTTTGTTCTACATGCAATGAAATGTTCCTTTCATTTTCTTCTGTTCTACATGCAATGAAATGTTCTTTTCATTTTCTTCTGTTCTACATGCAATGAAATGTTCCTCTCATTTTCTTTTGTTCTACAGGCAATGTAATGTTCTTTTCATTTTCTTCTGTTCTACATGCAATGAAATGTTCTTTTCATTTTCTTTTGTTTTACATGCAAGGTAATGTGTGCGTGTGTTTGTAGGTGCAGATGTGTTCACTAGGGTTTGTTCTTCTTGGTCAATGTTTTCCTCTCTGCCGTGGGAGGTTTTTCCGCCGCACGTGGTGGTCTCACGCCAGCCTCCTCCATTGGTCTTTCAGCAATTTCTTCGCCAGTCCTGTCTGAGTAAGGAACACTGCTCGGCATCTCCCTCTCGAGTTGCTGCATGCTCACTAGACTGTCGTTCGCTAATCTTCTCTTACTCTTAATCTTCCATATTATTACACCCCCCCGATGGCTATAACTAGGAATGTACCCATTACTATTGACCAACTTATCGCGATCTGCTCATCGTCTTCCCAAGCTACACCTTCGTCTCCCAACGCACTTAACTTATCCCTTAAGTGATCCATATCGATCTTTTCTATTGGCTTCATTAATACTGGCATCTTATTTTTAAGGTAACATTAGAGAATCTCTTCACTATCGGCTCCCATAATTCTGTACAATTGACTAAGCCTCTACCAATCATCTCTATGAGTGAATCTTTTCTTCATATCTTTCTTCCATCTGGTAATAGGGGGCAAGGAGATGGACACCCCAACCGCCGAACATCCCATGGGTAGCGTCACCAGGGATAACGGTGGCCTTATTCTTGATGTCCTTGTGGACTCTCCCCCACATACCCTAGACAGGCTGATATGTTTCTGTGTGGCTACTGCCCACACCCCGTCTGAAACACTGATAGCTTGTGGTAATGCCGAGTTTGTTAATACCTCTACTTGGCAGATTCTTTTGATTCCTTCCCCCCCCCTTCAAACAATTCTAGTATGCACAGTCTGCGGTTACCAGTTTTATAGATAGGGCTCAACGAGGTACAAGTCCCCAGGGTATCATCTCTACACCTTCTAGCTTCTTCAGCTGATAGCAACATGAATTTCGTTCTCCCCGAATTTAATGCTATGTAGTCTGCTTCCACCTTGTACCTTGCTATCATTCCTGAAAGGTAACAAATTCTCTTGTTGTTATTCTTCACAATCACTTAGTCTCGCTCGACTCATCACTCAATCATTTCATAACTTTTCTATTAGTTCGGCTCTTCCTCCTCTAACTAACCCCTAGCAGACAGAATGGTCTGGTCAGGTGTGCGTAGCGCCCACTCTAAAGGTCGTAATTCATGACACCACTGGTGATCAATCAACAATGCCAATGATCTTCTTCCGTCCCTTGTGAGGTGCAGCCCATGACTCCATCCCCCCACTCACATCTACCATAGTCAGCCAATAGGATTTTGGATGAGCCAGTGTCGTTATCTGTCGACACTAAATGCTTCTATTCTGCACAACCCTTTTGTTCTACTGAGATTTGGGGTTCTTCTCCCTCCCTGATCTCATCTTCCGAGGTGATTCCTGCTCAACCTCCACCCTTCCTTCTGTGTTTAACTCCCGTCCAGGAGGTTTTTTGTCCTCTTCTTCATCCTCTGATTCTTCTTTTTTCTGTTTAGAGTCTTCGCCTTGAATGTCTTCAATACCTCTCGACTCTATGTCTAAACTTCTCCTGTTCCTTATCCTTTCCTTAAGCTGGGAAAGGGTATTCGATCCTCCTCCTCCCACTCGCTGGGTCCTTCGTCCTGTTCAGGGTGTCTCTTTTTAGAGCCTTCGACTGCTTGATTGGACCTCTTCGTCTTTTTCTTCCTTTTCTTCGGACATGGGGGTGTGATGGCGATCTCACGGGGTCTTCTCTGCACTGACTCAGTCGACGACTGAAATCGCTAATCCCCGCTGAGGGTTCCAACTCTGTCACTCGGACTGCTTCGTTTATCTGGTCAAGTCGACCTATCTCCTCATCTTCTTCGGAGTCTTCCTCCGTCTCCATTCCTTCCGGTTCAACCAGAGTTACCTTCCTTTTCCTTGTCTTCTTAGGGCCTCGGCTCGCTCATTTCCAGGTTAGCTATTTCAGCCTTCTTCAGATCATTGGCATGAACCCTCCTCGCTCGTCCTGCCACTTGATCCCATATTACATATGATACTGGGCCCGTCTGCTCCACTATCCGGTAGTACGGTTCCCATCTCTGGTCCAGTTTTCCTTCTCTCTGGTGGATTTTATAGTAGACAGGGTCTCCAACCTTCAATTCTACCACCTTTCTTTCAGCATTCACCCTCTCATTTCTTTTCTTCTGGGCCCTCTTTATTCTTCTTCTGGCCTGTACGAATATCTTATGTTGCTGTTCTAGCAATAGTTGATGATGATCTTCTCCCATATACCTTCTTCGGGGCTTCAGTAGGTTATCTACAGGCAGGACCACGTCTCTGCCAAACAACAAAAAAATAAGGAGAAAATCTGGAGGTTTCGTTTATCGTAAATCTCACGGCCGCCAGAGCCTGCGTCAAATACAAGTCCCAATTTCCAATGTTTTCTCTGACCAACTTGGCCAATACATCTCCAAGGTTCTATGAAACCTTTCCACTTTAGCATTTCCCTGGGGGTGATATGGGATGTTTTTATGTGCTCTACATTCAAACCTGTCAAAACTTCTCTCATGATGCTGTTCACATTCTCCGTGCCATTATCTGTTACCAATTGCACAGGGGCACCATACCTAGGGAAGATTTCACTTATTATCAACCCGGCCACAGTTCTGGCCTTCTTGTCTGGTACTGCAAATGCTTCAGGCCAATTTGTTAGCCAATCGACAAAACTCACTATATAGTTGTTTCCTTGTGCAGTTTCCCCATATGGTCCTGATACATCCATACTCACTTTCTCGAAGGGGAAGTTTGGTACGTCTGTCTCCTCCAAGGGTGCCATTTCCTGCCTTCTGCTCTGCGACTGGCACACTACACAACTTCGAACATAGTTAGTGACTTCTCCGTACAGTTTGGGCCAATAGTACTTTCTTCCTATGAGATCTCATGTCCTATCAATTCACATGTGACCCAACCTTTCGTGGCACTGTTCCAATATCTCTGGTCTTAAACTTTTGGGCACATACAACTTGGGTTTGACTTCTTCATCCCTTCCTGAGAGATAATACAGCCTTTCCTCTATTATGGCATATTTGGTGGTCTCTCCCGCCTCCACCTTCTCTCTCAGAGCAGCTATTTCACTGTCTGCTTGCTCCTTTTCAATTCCTTCTGTTTGCTCTACTAGCTTCCTTCGTTCTTCCTCGAATCTCACCCGATTCAGAGTTCGTAGGGAAGTGCTCTTCCTATCTCCTCCCTCTCCTAACCTTTATAGTCTTTTGAGCTTGGTTCCCCATCATAATGGGCACCAACTCGGCTGCCTCCACCACCGTTTCGCACAGGGTTACCTCGCTATCTTCTAGGCCCTTTCCTTCTACAGGGACCAACTGCAGAGGTCCTCCTCGTACCTTTTTTTCTGACATTAGCCTACCCTTTCCCCGACACTGCGGTCCTAGGAGGTAACTTTACATCTTCCTCCACCACTATGGTTATCTCTTCCTCTGGTGGGCATCCCAATGGCGTTCTCTCGCCGTTCACCACCAACACAGTAGGATTAAACTCGATCTGGGCCTTCTGGCTCCGGAGCCAATCTTCTCCCAAGATTGCCTCTGTACACAGGTCGGGGGTTACGT
Source organism: Acanthosepion pharaonis (assembly GCA_903632075.3). NCBI lineage: Eukaryota > Metazoa > Mollusca > Cephalopoda > Sepiida > Sepiidae > Acanthosepion > Acanthosepion pharaonis. The sequence goes on along the minus strand of CAHIKZ030005595.1, from coordinate 278,474 downwards.
AAAATTTTGGGTGCTTTTCACCCTCCCAATCCTCACCGGGAGCCTCACCATCCCTTTTATCTCCAGGGGGCCCCATCTGCTTGCGTGATCTCTATGTCCGCTTCCCGTAACCTTCTCTTCCGTTTCACCCGCCTGTATGTTTCCTCTCTCATCAATGACACAGATGCTCCTGTGTCCACCAAAGCCCTCATCTCTCTACCACCTATCTCTGTTCTACAGGATAGTTCTTTCTCCTCCGTTAGCGAAGAGAACACTTGAGCTTTCTTCTTCCTGGGTCCCCACCTTTGGGTTAACCCAGCCATAGGCGCCGGTAGTAATAAATCACCTTCATTTTTTTTTTGAGGTGGAGTTCTGCGCCCCTGCACCTGGGCGACCCTGGCCGGACCTCTCCGGTCTCCCATGGCCTTTTTTAAAATACAGTTTCTTTTCAGGTGTCCTGGCCTCCTGCAAAACCAGCACCTTCTTGTTGGACAGCTTGCCGCAAAGTGGCCCGCCCGACCACATGTCCAACATTTTGCTCTTTCCTTTTTAACTGGGTTGGCCTTGTGTCTATCCTCGGGGAACCTGTCCTCTATTCAAGCGGTTCGCCCACCCACTGGTCCAAGTTTTTATTTCTCTCCTTTTTAACTGGGCCACCCCCCTCCCTCTTAATTCTGGGGTGGCCCGCTGGCTTTTCCCTGGGCCGGTCTCTTGGGCTCAGCCTTCTTTGTTAATATCGGTGGGGACCCTTCCTCAGCCCGCACCACTTGGCCAGGTGTCCTTTCTTACCACACCTGGTGCATCTGTCCTGATTGAAGTCTGGGGCAACCCCCCTTCGTCGGACATTCCGCCGCCCTGTGGTCCTCGTACCCACAGGTCCAGCAGACCAGCCCGTATCGACCCGGCGTGGGCTTATAAAAGCCATGCCTGGTCGACCATGCCCTTCTATTGGGGTCCTCCTCCCATAATTCTGCCCGATCCACCTCTTCCTTAACCCTCTGATTCCACACGGGGTTCTTCCGCCTACCCCCCTTCTTCCAGCCTCCTGACTTGGTATCTGCTTCTTCCCACACCTCTTCACTTTATCCCACACCCCTGGCTCTCCCTGGCCAGCTCTATCGCTGCCGACAGTCTGAGCGGTCCTTCTTTCAGTACGTCGTGACGAACACGCTCGTCGCTCAGCGCCTCTACATACAGGTCCGCCAGTTGGGCCTGCATAACCGCATTATCCCTGACCACTTCGGGGAATGCCAACGACGATAGCTTCCCCCGCTCGGGCCCCTAATTCTCCCGGGGTTTCATCCCGCAGCTGTGTTAGTTTTTAAAGGGCCCTCATGGCCTCTATGGCCGTACCTTCGTCGGCGAATTCTTTTGGTCAGTAGTCTTTTTATTTCTTCCCAAGCCAAGCGGGGTTGGTTCTCCAAGAGCCCCCTCACGAACTCAGACGCTTTTCCCTTTGTGGCATCGTATGCCAAATACAGGGTTTCTTGGTCCGAGAGCTCGTAGATGGTTCGGCTCTTCTCGAGGATTGCCAGCCAGTTTTAAACTCCTTCCCGCTGCCATCAAATACTGGGACCCTCGGTCCACCCAACAGCTTCCTTAAATCCACTGACAACCCCCGCCCTACTTCTTCTTCACCCCCACTGCTCTATCCGAATCATAATCTGACATGTCTACAGAGAAAGACAGTCTATACAGCAACAATCGAGGTTGGGAAACAAAACAAGGTGTCCTACCTTACAGACGATTCTGTTCTTTCTTTTCCTTTGGTCCCGGGTCGTTCTGAGTTCTGTCTGAATTTTCAGCAACGGCGGTCGATCGTGGTCTTCTCAGGGCTGAAATCCTCGGTCACTGCACCACTTGTGACGTGGTTGTCTCAGGGTTGATCCGTTGGTCACGGCACCACATGTGACGGTTACACACCCTGGCCCAGGGTCGAATCCCTTGGTTACGGCGCCAACTGTGACGTCGCTCCTGGTCGCTCCCTGGTTCCAAGCGTGCCGCTCCAACCCCTTGGTTGGATGATCACCAGCCTCGCCTTTCCCAACCCGCTTCCAATACCTGGTCACTAAAGCAACTGTACCGATCTCCGGTCTGTCTACCCACGCTGTGTTTAGATCTTAGACAGACGGGACCAGCAGGGATTGGGGCCGATACAAGTTGAGTCCGACGGGGGTGGCAAAACACAAATAAAGAGAAAATAAACTCACGAGACAAAAGATTGCTGATGAAAAAAGGGTAACAACCTTTTTATATCTTAATGTCCGTTACATAAAAACAAAATTGTTCTCAATTCCCGACCCGCTCTGTGGACTATGGCACCAAGCTTCTATCACACAACCTAAAGATTTCGAATTGCCTACTCTTTAGAATTGTGTATGTCGGAGTGTGGTTTGGTTCGACACTGGGGCTAATTTCTATCGATCATTCGCAGTTGATTCTTCTCTTCGACTTGAGTTGTATTTCTTCTTCTTCGTCGACTTAGGCTGGAAGTTCTTTTGTCTTCGACTTGGGCTGGAAGGATCTCTTGCCGCAACTCAGCCGCAACTCTCTGTCGTCCGAGGTGATCTCTTCTCGCTGCCGTCCGGGGCTGAACTCTGCCGTAACTCTGCCACAACTCTTGGCGTCTGTCTGGCCTGCAATTCTTCTTCTTGTCTGCCTGCAATTCTTCGGCCTGTCTGGCCTGCAGCTCTTCTTCTTATCTTCGACTTGGCTGTAACTTCTCTGCGGCTTTCGAGCAATCTTCTTCTTCTTCGACTTGGCTGCAACTTCTCTGAGGCTTGCGAGCAATCTTCTTCTTCTTCTTCTTCGATTTGGGCTGGAAGGATTTCTTGTCTGAGGATTCTCTTGCCCGCAAAGGGGCGAGTGAATCGGGCCTGATGCCCGCGTTCAGGCTCTATCCCTGCCCGCGGTCCAGCTGCAACTCTCAACTCCAACTGATTTCTGTCGACTGGGGTCCTGCTTTTATTGACGCCGCAACAAACTGGGGTGGGTCTGTCGGCGTCAGGGTTTTCTCGATAATTTCAAAAGTCGCATTATTTCTGTCTTCTCATTATCGCTATTATTTTCACCCTACTTCCTCATAGTGCCTTTGGTGGGGAGGCGCGTATGTCAGGTGACCGCTTTCGACCAATGGTTCCTGATCGAGCATTTCTTTCTTTTCTTTTCCGCAGCCACGTGACCGTTTTCGGCTAATGAGACTCTGGTTGGGCGTTTTCCTGCAATCAATCGGGGCGGGCTTATATCGTTCTTGTTCTAAAAAAACAAAATCTAATTTGGCCTTTTTCGCACGTACGAAAAATGATAATCTTGGCTTTTTCTCACCTGGGTTTTGTCAACACAGCCTGCCGCTAATTAGATGTGACTTCAGGGAAGAATATTGGCGCTATCTGTGAACTGAGACAATCGTTTTTTTTTCACCTCTTGTTTTTGTCAGACCCGACAGTCAGAAAATCTTAATTATCTATATTGAAAATGTCCCCACTTTGTTATCATGGGTTTCCAATTCTTAATAGGTCAGAATCTGTATATAGTTCCACCGGTCACTCCCCTCAACCCAAAAACACTTTTTCTCTGATTAAGATTTCGTTCTCATTGTTCTTAAAATTTCCCTTTACTCCAAATTGATAATGAGTCTTTCTACGCAAAAGTCGGTCATGTGCTTCGACCGATATTTTTATTATCAATACACTTTATCAAGCATTGTCCTTCCACTCTCTAAATGACTTTCCTTCTAAATAACAAATCCCATTGTTCTTTCGAAAATCGGCCAAGATGTTGGCCTAATTACCTTTCTGATACGTGTTTTTGTTAATGACCGCTTTTTGTTATTTTTCTCTTCCTCTTTTTCCCTTCCTTCTTCTTTCCTTAGGATCGTCTAAGTACAACTTTAGTGAATTATTTTCAACTCAATTATTTTCCGTTTAAAAAAAAATCAACAACCTGTTTAATAAACCGAGTAAAAAAAATTAAATCATATTTCTATGAATATTTCTAATAATGCAAGGTGCCACACTGCACAGCCGTACGAAACACACTAAATCCATTTTTAAACACATCAATTGATAAAATAAGGTATTCTTCAGAGTCAGATAATTACTGTCTTTGTGGGAGGTTTGAATGAGAAGCTGAACTGTGAAGTTTAACGTTTGCTGTCTTGACACCAACATGACAATCTCCTCTCTGGAACATGACCTGATGATGTGCCTTGCTTTCATAGGATCACATGTAACACTTCTATTTTAACTACTTAGATGCTGAGTATATTTCACATTTGAAAAATTTTTTTAGTGAGAAAACGTTAGAGAAAAATACTAACAAAATTTAACGAATCTTGCATTCTATTTATATTCTGTATCTAGTTGCAATATCAGATATAAATTAATGTCTTTATATAAATATAATTGTTACTTTTGACTAAATCAAATAAAAATCTATTTCATATGAATACAAATAATGTTCCTGATACATTATTTCAAAGCCTTGGGAAAACTTACAATATGAATAAAATAATGTCCTTCAGATAATAATACTCGTCCTTGATCTTTTGAACAGGAGAAGAGGTTTATCCCTTGTTTCCTGTTTTGAATTGGGTTTCTGGTTCCTTCTAAAGAGTACTTCAACTCTATACTTCTAACATCTTCCCTTAAACTGCGAAACTATTTTATATTTACATTTTTTCCTCAATATGATTATATTCGCCTACCCGGTTCACACTCCTCACCCCATCATTTGAACAGGTGCAGAGGTTTATTCCTTGTTTCCTGTTTCAGATTGGGTTTCCACCTCTTTAAATTTTTTCCTTCTCTTTCACTTCTGGTGGCCCTTTGTGCCATTATAACCTTGCTTGGGGTGGTGCTACAAAGGTCAGGAAAATTGTGGAGAGTCATGAAGAAGATCCTTCGAAAGTGGATGATAGTGATCTTTTTTGGGAGGTTTCAAGGAAAGGCTGAAAAACATAGAACACAAATGAAATTCAACAAAGATTGCCTTGGCGCCAATATGACGCTCTCACTTATTGAAATTATGACCTTGTAAAGCAATGTTATTGAATATACGGACACTAAAATGAGACTCAAATGATTGCGTTGAAAACAAATTTAATTCCACATTTTAATTTGTTTGAATCAAATGTATGACATGAGAAATTGAATATATTTAACGGCTGAAATATATTCAACAGGGAAAGTTTGGTAGAATAATTTTACATTCTATTTACGTTCTTATAGATACTCTATGACAAAGTGGAAAAAATGATTTTATGTGACGCATTTTGTCCTTTAGAACTTTGAGATATAGGATATAAATTCAAGTTTTATATGCGTTTATTTCCTACACTTGATTTTAATTGACGAGGTTATAAAAAGTAACATTATGTCACAGAGTCGTTCCAGACATTCATGTTTCTACGAAATTTCAACTATCACTTGCTGCTTCTATTCTTTGTAAAACTGAAAGTTCATATTTCATGTTAGCATTCATAAAGAGAACTATTGGTTTTTCAAGCCTCTTAACCTATATTACCCTTTCTGCAAGAATTCATTTAAATGTTTACCAAGACGTCAGATGTCACTTTGTGGTTATCAAAACGATACAAACTCCTGCTGACTTCCTCATAGGCCCTGTCTATTTATTCTCATCATCCACCAATGAAACATCTGATGGAATGTCCTCACAGGAGAGGGTTTTACTAAGTTAAAATAAAATAGAAAAGAACCAATATTACCTTACCCCTGGGCATTCATGAAGTAAGTAGGAGTTGAAACATTCAGAGCAGAGGGAGTTTGGAAAAAAAAAAAAAAAAAAATTCTTATTCAGTTGAGATCAGTAAAAAAAATATAGAGCAAATTTTGTTTTATTGCATGTTTTGGTTTTGTCAGTTATATCTCTGACTGATTCTTGCCATATTTATTTAAATGAGGAATTATTATTCAGATGATGTCAATCTAATGATTGTAGTAGCATAAATTGATTTTTTTCTATGTAAATCCCAAAAAATAATGCGGCATTGAGTTTGTTCGTATTATAAAACCTGACACCAACTCATTAAAAGTATTAAAGATAATAATTAAATACTGAAAATATGCACATTATATGAGCAATATAATATTGAACAATTTTTACCAAAATTATTTCTTGAATCATTTTGTGAAAACATTGACCTGATAAAATCTGACAATGGAAATGCAACACTGATGGGCAATAAACAGGAGGGGGGGGGGTAAAAATAATTAGATACAAAAATACCAACCATTATCCACTACAGAATAATTCTCTGTATTTATTGTAAATTCTTAGTGTTTCATTTTCAAAAAATATCTTGTCTAACAGAAGACATCATTCACTTCAGGTTTGGCTACCCAAAATTCAGAAAAGTTTAAAACAAACTTCTTTTTGAAGTTTGTTAACAAGTTGAAGGAACTAAATTAACCCAAAAATCAGTCTTATGCCTTCAGAATATGGATAATGATCAGATGAGGTTGAAGTCTCTTTTTCTGTCATCTTTATAGCTGAAAGGGTAAAACATGTAACTTTTTCTGTCTGTTAGTCATTCAACAAAATGAAAATAATTTTAAATAAAACAAGCATACAAAAATGATTGAAAAGGTTTTATTTCATTTAAAGAAATAAATTTTATGGAGTGGGGGGGAATCATGAGATGAATTTTTAAAAAATAGCTAATTTCAAAACAAAAATAAATACATGAAGTTTTAAACTATTCTTAAACCAATGGTAAACACTTGTGTGGACAAAGCCATGTTATTTTGACTAAAATTGTTCCGGAATTGAAATAAAGATGCTTTAAGAAAAAACCTCCTTTGTTTGAAGGCTATCAGAACATAAAACGAAATTCAAAATAAAATTTCACAAACATCATCCAGATTCAAAATGTTTTAAAAGGCTGTACAGCATTTTTTTTTTTATTTTTATTAAACTTGTTTCATCTTTTCAAGATGTTTTAATTTATAAAATATCTATCATTGTCAAAGTACAAAAAGACATCTTTCCCCAATGATGGAGATTTGTTTTGTAACCTTTATCACACTGTAAGTGATTTCATTTACTCTGCAAAAAGTTTGTCCTACCACTGAATTTGAATTTCATAGTTGTGTTGTCATATCCTGCTATGGCAACAGAAAACACCTTTGAGCAAAATTAACAATAAGGTTGGTACAGTTGAGAAAAAAAAAAAAAAAAAAAAAGCAGTGGAAAAGGAAAGTAATATTAATAATGCAGTGAGCTAAAGGTTAAGCAAGATCATTGGGTAAAACTTTGCATCATAAGTGCATGACACTTGCAAGGAATTATATATGTCTTTCTGATACTATCAAAATGCATTAACAGTATTGGAAAAAAAAAAAGAAAAGAAAATGGTCATTTAAGATAATGCATATTTCCAAAATGAAAAAGTTATGACTAGTTCTTTTCAAAGGGGGGAAAGAAGGGGAGAAAAACAAAAACCCCATTAAGTCAGGTCCAACAATTAAAATTAAAGAGGTTAAATATAAAGGTCATTAACGTCAAGTGATAATAGGAATTTCTTCCTATAAAAATTATATTAATACCTCAGTTCCAAAAGATTTGTTACATGCCTATATAGTTTTCATATACTAAATCTATTTTTCTAGGACAGGGATAATCATTTGTAAGGATGCTTGACAACACACATGAATGGTGATCAGAAGAAAGTCTTAACTTATTTCCCCTCCCCTTTCCACACAAGAAAAATATTAGTATTTTACTTTTGTCATTAAAAAGTAAAATTTTAATCTATCTGCCTAAAACATTTAGTCGATGACATTTTGACCCCAACTTTTTTTTATTTTTGCCCTACTCTTACAAATTATAACATTTCTTACCAGATAACCTTTAAAATATCAATATCCATAAATCAAATAACAGTGAGTGAAATAATCTACAAGGGAAAAATTTTTTAGAAATTGAACAGAAGCACTTGCTTGCATATCAGATTCCAGCTTTGTGTAATATATATATATATATATATATATATATATATATATAATGTGTGCCATGTGGTTTGATGAAATTAAGTAATCAGTTTGCCTAGAGTGTTTGGGGGACAAAACTTCTAACATTGTGAATGAGAAAAAAAAAAAATTTCCTTTCCTTTTAATACCACTAATCATAAAGCCATCGAGCATAAATTGAGGGAAGTTCAATTGCTGACAAAATTCTGCATGGCGTTTCTTTGCTAACAACCTTTAATATAACAGTGTACATATATAAAACGAAGATAGGGTGTGTGTGTGTGTGTGTGTGTGTGTGTGTAGAGGATAAACGAATTTAGGAATTGAACAGAATATCTGGGTAAAAGACAAAGAAAAGAATCTGATATACAAGTAATTCTGCCTCAATTCATTGATGTTTGTTAATATTATGAAACTATTTAAATGACTCAGGTACTGACCAAAACAGAATTGTTCATTTCTTTCACTCCACTAAAAATTGCAAATTATTTTCGGAGAGATTTTGCTGATTTTCATATTTGGTTTTGTTCTGGTTATAGTTTAAATTATTTGCAAATGGAATCAGAAAAAAAAAAAAAAAAAAAATAGAAAATCAAAGGAGGATAATTTCATATACAAGGAATTGTTTCCTAGTTATCTCCCCTGTTGGCTTTAGTGGCTGTGCAGAAAACTAGTAAATAAAGAAACATTACTGTTCGGAATACAGTTCGTCTTAGACCAAAGACAAAAACGAAATGAAAAAAACGAAATGAAAAAAAAAAAAAAAAATGTTTATAAATAGAATCAGAAAACCCATGGTAATTCAAAGAGATGAAATAAAAGTAGAATAAACAGATAAAATAAATAATGAAGTGATTTAATTAAATATAAACAAAGAATAGAAGCTAATAAATCAAAAACGATTTTTCTCTCATGAAAGTTGAGGATAGGAATAGAGGTAAAATGGCTTCAAATAAATTGCACATTTCATCAATGCCTGTGTTTAAGTTTAGTGAAAAACACTAACCAAAAGTCAAATCCTGTATGTAATGAGCGAGTAGGCTTTACAACACACATGAATGCACCTATATATCTTTCCTAGTGCTTTAGAAATATGAGGAAAAATTATAACTATCATACCTCTTCACATGTCCCATTCAAGTTAATGACTTTCTCTTTACAACTAAAGCTGAATAAGGAAATTGAGAATTTCCAGAGAAAAAAAGCAAATTGTATAAAAATTGCATAAAGATTATTATTTACATATATATATATTTTTTTTTTTTTTTTTTTTAAAATCAAGGAAGAGACATACTAACAGAAAAATGAACAATTATATTTTGATGTTTATCCTTAAAATTAGAAAACCCAACGTTAAAAATTAATATCATTTATTATATTTCTATAAGTAATGGATAATTTTATCTATAAAATTATCTGTCACCAGTAAGAAGGAATTCTGCTTTTTAAAATAAGAGTGAAAATATCCAAAGCTTAGATGAAATGAAAGAAATTGGCACCCTGATCTCAAATAGTTACTCAAATATTGTTGTTGTGGTGGTGGTGACTTTTAAGCCACTTTGCATTTTGACATCAAGTAATGATCCGTGTTAACAAAATAGGAAAGACCAGGCAGTATAACTGAAGATGATACTTCCAGAAGTCCTAAATATAGTTTATAAACAAACTATGGGACTGTTTAAAAAAAAAAAAAAAAAAAATTGACATTCTTAAAATGTTGTCATAGATATACAGGATTCTCAGAGACTAAAACAAAATCCCTACTTTGAATTTTAAATCTTCCAATTGGAAAATTTTAACAATCAGGTAAATTGAACAATGAAAGATACAGACTTTGTTTTTTTTTCCTCTTTAGCAAAAACTTTTGTGGTTACAAATATATAAATGAAATATTGCTTAAATTAACATGAGAGACAGAGAGAGAGGACAGAGAGAGGACAAAGGGGATAGTGAAAGTGAGAAAAAAAGGGTAAACTTGGCAATTTAAATTCAACAACTGTATGGGAAATTTCAAGGCTTTTTTTAAGAGGCTGATATTTTGGAAAAAAAAAAAAAAAAAAAAAAAAACTATCAGGCTTGCATTGATTGACCATATAAAAATATTGTAAACTCATTTTCTTAAGGTCAACATGTATTTCTTTTTTAACACATTATGGTCTTACTATTTTTTACCAAAGAAAGAGACAACTTCTTATAAAAGGGAAAACTGAGATATCTTCCAAAACTGCAATTGCCTGATGTGTCACCCCCCACCTTAAAAAAATAAATTGTTGTTGTTAGAGTTCCAACAAATTATCAGCTGCAAAAAAAAAAAAAAAAAAAAAATTTGAGTTTTACATAGAGATGATCACTTTAATAGAAATATCTTTCATAAACAAAAAGGTTATCAAACAACTGAAGCCAGCATGTCTTTCTGACAACCTCCACAAAGTAAATTACATGAATAAGCAGATGGCAATGAGGTCACTTATTTTTATCAACAGAGCAAACAGGGACAGACCAGCATTTGCCAAGCAGAATTTATTCACTCCTCACAAAATTGGATTGGTTACAAGGGCACATATTTAGCATAAGTTCGTCTGGCACAAGGCTACAATTAAAGAGCACTCATGTGACAATGAGGCTTATAAGTAAGTGTTTGCAATACTATGGCAGACAGCCCATTATGCATAAGCATGTCAGCAATGACAAATATTCCGGATAATATCAAAATTCAAAATATATTCTAACAAATCTACAAACTAAATAAAGATTTCTTACAGGAAACCATTTTTCTCTCAACATCCACAATTTGTCAAAGATTTTACTAATTGATTGGCTGATAAATTAGTTCAACATCTAATTATTAAAATAAAGAAATAAATAGGGTGTGTACGAGATGGCATGATTTTATATGAAACTCTGAAACAGTGATAAGGATCTTAAAAGTCTTTCAATTTAAACCAACATGAGCATTTTTGTTTTTCTTTCTTCAGTGGGGTTCATCATTGTAGCCAACGACCTTCTGACCATTTTGAACCAAAACCTTTACTTCATGGCAGTAGATTTTTATTCAGCTTTCTATGCCTAAAGATGATAACTCATATCTATCAGGGGGAGATAACTCACATCAGTTAATATTCACCAATTGTAAACATGATGAATAAGCCTGTTGACTTAGCTGTCAAATCACTGTTACAGGGTTTTTTTTTATATATATATATATATATATATATATATATATAAAAAGAAAATATGTGGATATAGATCTGACAGTATGAAGAAAAATATGGAAAAACAAAAATCCGAACATGCAAGTATGTTTTAATGCTGTTTCAATGTCGACGTCAGACAAAACATTCAACGTCGACATTGAAACAACATACTTGCATATTCGGATTTTTGTTTTTCCATATTTTTCTTGTGTGTGTGTGTGTGTGTGTGTTTGTTCCCCTAACATATGGCCCACTCAAGGAATAAGGTTACTAAGTGAGATTGCTGCAGGAAGAAGTGTAGGATAGATATTTGGATGATCCTGAATATGAAGAGACCAATGTAATGGTCAAAGAAGCACCCTCTTGGGAGCTTGTTCCACAAAGTAACAGAAGAAGCTGAGTGGTACTTACTCCTTGCCAAAGAAACATGAAGGGAATGGGGAGGGGGAAATGATTTGCATATGGTGCACATGGCATCATAAAGGGCCATAGCTGGGAAGGTTCCAAGCTGGTGACACTAAAAAATGTAACTAATCTGAATCTCTGCCATAGTAATAGCAATAAATTCAGGAGAGTCTAACAAAGTTTCATTTGTGGGATAAGGGTTGTGAGGTGGAGAACAATTCATCACCCAGTTAAAATGTTCATGACCTGAATGGAAAAATACAAATAGTCAGATTATTCATTTTCTCAAAAATACTCCTGGCAAAGGTATGAATATATCAATTCTTCTTCAGCTCTAGGTTTAATAGAGCATTCTTGCCTTGAAGTGGCAACTAGTCTGGGAGAAGGAAACACTGTATTCAAAACCATCCTGAATAGGGATGTATTCCTTCACACCACTGCTGCTATGGCTGTAGTGTATATTTTGCACCTGACACCTTACATCATTCTGCCACTAACATTTGTGTTCTGATATTCACCTTAATCCATTAGTCAAAGCAGGACAGTGAGGATTGGGCAGCAACCAGCCCAGAGATGACAACAATACTCCATTCTTGGTCTGAGCTGATTCTTGGAAAGATAGAACCTGGCAACAGGAGTTAAGTATTAAAAGAACGTAAGGGAGGAACTAATTAGAGTGTCACATAGACAGTTTTGCGAATGGAAGAGTAACTGGATTGTGTACTGCTGCTGTATAGAGCATTGCGTCCAAATCAAATAATGGAATTTCATCAAAACATTGGACACCCCCACCCCCCAACAGAATGGAACAAACCTTGTACCAAACAAGTTTGCCCCTTTTCTATCAAAGAAATGTAGCACAGATCCAACATTAGACTTGGTACCAATGCCATTGTAGGAACAGAAAATTTGAAGAGTGACAAGTAGTGCCAGCACCAGTTGATATCTGAAGACTTTTCTACATGCTTCTTCATTTATTGTTCAGGAAGGACTCTACACGAGTGTCATACACAAATTTGAGTGCCTATTCTATGAAAGGCAATCAGCCAGCCGAGATCCTTGTAGATAAACACACTGCATTTCACAGCAAGAATTTTCAAGATAAATGCGCAATCTTGCAATATTTCTAGTATGGATATATTTCATCAGGAAACTCAGTATTTGAAAATGCCACAAGATTATCCAAGGAATTTCTGCCAGAAAACAACATTCCATACCTGAGGCAGTGTACTGGTATAATGTAACACCAAATGATGTCTCTTCACACACCTCTATAGGTAAAGAAAATCAACAGATACAAAGTTTGGTAAAAAGCATTGGCACAGTACACAAGGCAGGGCTGGAGGTGAAACATGTTATAGACAAGGTGGGAGACATTGTCACTTGTGAGAGTACCTCAAAACTGCTGCACATCAAAATTGGGATTGGAGAGGGTCAGTGGAATTCATGCATAACATTCTAAGGATGCCAGACTCTCTTTAATCAATGGACTTAAGACATCAGCAAACATTTGCAAGTGACCATACCAGCCTGTTGGACCCTAATGGCTTTATATGAGGCTTTGAAAGAGAGTTTAAGTTGTTGGCAATGAGGTTGATGGGGGTGGAGGAAACAATCTAGGTTTTGAAACCCTTCCTCCCAAGAAGGGGCAAACAGAAAAGGATCAACACATATGCTGTTGCTATGATGAGGTGTGTGTGTTTAGAAACAACATCAACTGAAACTGTGACAATAAATGCTCCCCTATCAGACAGATGTATCAATTTGGCCACAATAAAGTTTTCTTTGTACAGGACTATATCCCACATCTTTGCAGTGACATTTGGGCAATATATAGTGATGCCTACATAACTTTGTCACTGTGTAGCTAAGAGGGTGTGAACAGCTGAATGAGACTTCATTTTAGTCAGTGGCAATGAATGGTAAATTTACAAATTTTATTGAATTAAAGAGATAATGACTATATGAAATTTTTTTTTTTTTTTTAAAATGCTTTGTTGAGTGGGTAACCATTTGAGATGCACAAAATTGAATACCCACACCATTCAATATTTTATTTGATTTCTATCAATGTGGACAGAATCCTGAATTCTTCAATAAGTGGAATATTTGCATGAGTTTTCAAATTTGCATGCAACTTGATACGAGTTTTGTTTGCATGTGTAAACATGCAAATTTATACAGCAGATATTAAAGATAAATTTTAGCTTTTTTCTTTTATTTTTTAGGTCACAAATCGAAGTAAATGGAAAATAAAACAAAGCACTCTGCCGAGGGGCTGAAATATTCAGTCCTACTAGGTGGGGGGAACAAAAAAAAAAAAATCTGGGCAAGCTAAAGATGAAAACGCAGTCATCCATAGTTACCTGCGAAACAAATAACTGTAATTGAATCATTCATGGAAGAGTTAGTTCCCTTAGACCACATCAGCTATTGCATATGAACAAGTCAGCTTAAAATAGAAGAAAAAAAACTTTACAACCAAATTCATAAAGCTCAAATAATTCAGGAATTGTAATGAGAAATATTTTGACTGATGTCTAAATTAAATACACTCATTAGCAATCAGATAATGGATATTTCCGTTATTGTAAATAGAGGATAACTAATTCCGGATGTAATTAATGGGCTAAAAAAACAAAAAAAAAAAACAAACAAACAATTCTCTTGCACACATCAAGAATCCACGGTAGAAAGTTTTACAAAAACTTAAAATATAGATGCAAGTTAAGCCACCAAATATTGGCGAGTTTTTATAATTTAATAAGCATAAAAAATTCAAATTTAAGTTAAGTGCTATTCTTAAAGGGAAACCTTACGATCACAATCAAATCTGATTTGGACTACCTTTGATATCCAGGAAATTGTGGGAAAAGGTTGGTTTAGCAATACAACTGCCTTGAATGTCTAATATCTAATTTCTCAGCTGTAAACAGTTGTGCAATTTTTTTTCTCTCTTGCCACTTCAAATATTTGAGTGAAGTTTGCAATTACAAAAATTATTATTAGCAGTATTATCATTACTACTACTACTACAGCTGATTATGCAGATTTTAACATTGTTTCATTTTTCTTTCTCTCAAAAAATACAAATTCATGGGATGGAAAATTTCAGTCCTTCATGTTAACCTTTTTGTATAAAGTTTTTTCTTTTTTTCCTCCCCCACCACCCAGTCACTTTCAATTACAAAACCAAAAATGGCTTCAGAGATGTGTGTGTGTGTGTGTGTGTGTGTGTGTGTGTAAGAGAAGGACTAACAGTTGTCCAGTTTTATTTTATTCATTCATCTAAGTCGTTCCATAATTTATTTTTTGGCCACACCACCTAAAATGTATACAGAAACCATTTTTCTTTTTTTTTTAAAAAAATCCTATAAATCAAACAGTTACTTGTATTTGTGCAAACATTTTTGTTGGATTCAAATTAGCTTCATGCAATTTCAATTGAATACCTTGTTAAAAAAAAAAAAAATAAAAAAACAATTGAAACAAATGAAAAACATTCTTACACAAAAGCAAGACAAGTTTCCCTAAATTATGAAGCTCATGACAATTTGTATAAAAATTAGTGAAAGTTACAAACAATTGCAATGATGAGTAACATTGGTCAAGCTCAAACCTATGTGATGAATTAAAAAAAAAAAAAAAAAAAAAAAAAAGTTGGGGGGGAATAAAAATGAAATTTTTTTTCAAGTTAAATAAAACAGTGAAAAATTGCAATCAACCTAAAAACAGTAAACCATTTATAAGATTAACTTTCCATTTTAAAACTACATAATTGGTTAGTTTGGATGTACAATGATAGAAAAAAAAAAAAAAATGGTGACTTTCAGAACAGACAAACTTAGCAACAATATGGTTTATAATAAAGTTTATTTATATATATATATATATATATATATATATATATATATATATATATAATCTCAAGCAGAGAGCTACTGACTACAATAGATTTTTGTCAGAATTTGGTTTTATAGACTATTCCAAAGAAACTATCGGATATCCACTAAGCATCTATCAAGTGCTGAAACTGACTAAAAACCAAATCACACAACCTGGGAAAAAGTTTAGATTCCACTTATTCTAATTAAGAAACTACAAATATTCAAAATTAAAAAAAAAAAAATAAAATCAATAAAAAGGTATGAAGGTCAGTCCAAGAAAGGGAAACATTATTGCATGGCCAAAAACTAAACTGTTTCACATTATCAGGATGTGTAGGTAAAAAAACAAAAACAAAACAGCAAGCAGAGTTCTAATCCCAGTTGAGTTCATTACATTCACACAAATACTCTTGGGGAAGGTATGACTATCTCTTCTTCTCCCCCCCCTCCAACTAAAAGTTAAGTAGCAGTGCAGACTGGGCTCTCTAGCTGTGGTTGGCAACCAGCATAAGAGAAGGAGAAAGACAACTCTAGTATATAGCCCTGGCAAAGTACATAACCATGAGGGGGTAGGAAGAGTTCACAGTTAAATGTGGTATTGAGTTGTGAATGCTGATCCTGGACTATTCTGTTTTGATTGCATGAAAAGAAAGAAAAAAAAAAAAAAACATATCAAAGATGCTACTTGGTTTCAACAAGAAAATGAAAGAGAAGAGAAGATAGAAGTGTTTAACATCTGTTTCCGTGAAATGGAAACATGTTAATTTCAATTTTTTAAAAATGTCTACTGCCTTAAAATAATGACCAGCATTCGTATTTTTGATTGTTATTGCAATATTTTGTTAAAGCTGTTAAGCCCAAATATCTATCAAAGCAAGAAAGGAATTTCTATGCATATTTTGTTGTAGAACATACCATAAGCTTATCCAGTAATTAACTGAAGAATTAAGATTCACCAGAAATTTAAAATAGGAAAACCATGAAACTTTCAAAAGGTTAATATATATATATATATATATATATATATATATATATATATATATAAAAACACAAGAAAATGTTCAACTGATAAAAGATTATTAATCAACTATTAACAAAGTAAGATTTTGAAACTTTACTTAGCAGCAGCTACTCAAACAGCAAGATTAAAGAGAAGAAATTTCTTCTTAGAAGAAAAACAATGAAACCAAGATAAATGTATTAATTGCCAAAGAAGCTCACATTGGGATGTGAATGGAAAGATTGTTGAGTAGATTAGATTTATGTAATATTAAACAATGTTACTTTCATTATTTATTCTCATTATTGATACCTAAAAACTATTTCTAAGCTCAAAATAACCAAGATGCATAATACAGTTATCCAGCAAGTTTTACCATTCTTTTAGTTTAAATCAATAATTCCTAGCCTTTCAAAATTTGGTCCAGATTATCTATATCCCCACATAGTATGTGTTATCTAACTTATAACGCTTTATTGACATTACAGAGTAGCATAATAGCGTTATTTCAGCTATAGAGTTAGTTAACAAAGAGCATGTTCTTTATTGTACATTTCAGAATTTAATCCCCAATGAGGATTACAACTCTAGAATGCAACAGATTCATGATTTTCACCTTTTAAAACAATTGCGCAGTGTATATGCATATAGTGAAAGCTTATGTAAGGTGTGGTTTAAAAAAAAGTGTAAAACTGGCAACTGTGACTTATCCAACAAACCTCGTTCTGGAAGACTACACCTACTATGAATGGAGAACTTTTGAAAGAGACTAATGAATTGAATTCATGTCAAAGCAGCAGAAATTTGCCACAAAAAAAAAAAAAAAAAAAAAAAAAAAAAAAAAAAAAAAAAGTGTCATATTCAGAAAAATCAAGTGAATTAGGAAAATTTGCAAAGAGTGAATGTTGGTTTCTCATAAGCTTTTGCTTGAAAACCAAACAACATTCCACCACATCCTGCAGCAGCAGGCTTTTAACGAGGAATGTCAACTTTGTATTTTTGTATCCCATTTTTATAGGTGATAAAAAATGGTTATCACAAAATGAGAAATCAGTGCCAGTACCAAACTTTTGTCTGGTGGAATATAAAAATTGTCATCGGTTACAAGCTAAATGGAAAATATATTATCAGTGCAGACATTTATTGCCAGCAACTTGATCAGGTAAATGAAACATTGTAGTACAGTGTTCCTGCTTTGGTAAATAGGACAGGGGGTTATCATCTAACTTGACAATGTAAGGACATACACCACAAGACCAAGAAAGAATGAGATTTGTTGGTATGTAAGATTCAATATCCTCAACAGTCTCTAAATTTACTACCTACAGATTTTCATTTGTTTCAATCACAAGAAAATTTCATAGGTGACAGAATATTCAGAAAATTTTTTTTGAAAATAAAATAGAGAAAAATATCAAAAATATCTCCTCATTTTGTTGCAGATTACATGCAGATTAAGATTACATTTTTGCTAATATTTAAATTTAATTTTATACCGTTTTTGACAAAACGCAATTACTTTCCAGTCTTTCTTCACCATGGTGCCTAGACTATTCAAATTTAAGCACAGTACCAGACTGATGACAAGGTCTCAACAATTTACAACTGAACTGCCTAGATGTAACCGGAAATTCTATGCTAACAGAATCTTTTCTCACACTTCTCACTTGTGGAACTCCTTTCCAACCAACTCTAATCTGCAAAAAATTTAAATACAATGCTTATCACTATCTGCTGTCCTCCCGATTACTTTTCCTGTTCTTGCTCCTTAGCAATGTTCCTGTTACTAACTGCTCTACACACAGTAACCGCTTGTGTCTGGACTACTACTGCCTTGAAATTAAAAAAAAAAAAAAAACAAAACAAAAAAACCCTAACAAAACTGCCTTTACTTTTTGGGATGAGGAGAGATATCAATTGTCCTTTCACACAAGCATTTCATTCGTAGCTAACTAAATAGAAGAGTATTGAAATATAAGAAATCTTAAAATATAAAAACAAATCTAAGATTAGAGGCACTAACCTAATCCCTCAAACACGAAGAGATCAAATAATTGACACCAAATTGGAAATATTCTCTTAACCCAAAACTTAAGATTACCAAAATGCAAAATCTACAAATTCAAGTTGCATTATCAAAGAGGTTTATATTGAAATTAAATCTTTCTGTAGGAGTGACATGTAAATAAAGTACCTTATTTTACCAGATTAGATGTTTAATTGTACAGATCAGTGCAGTGAGATTCTCCTTAACCTGAGAAAAAAATTACAATACTTATACAACCAGTAGACAAAACATCCTGAAATAAATGTATTTGGTTGAGTAGAAAGTCCTGTCACTTATTTGGCTAGGATAACCTTTAAAACTGTATGCCTTTATACATAGATCTTTCAGAAAAATATCATGTACAGTTGAATATTTTCCGAGTTGATGTGAACCATGTGAGAGACTGCATGCTAGGGGGAGAGAGTTAATGAGCTTCAAAACTGTGAGAAACACAGGGTACACCAGAAATGCCACTTACCATCATGTGGGAGATATTTCTGCTGCACCCTATATTTGCACTGCCTGTGAAAATGCTAGTAAGGGTTTACTTAATTTCAGCTGGTGGAATTTCACCCTGAAATAATTCCCATGTTCTGGACAGCCATTTTCATATAACAATTAATCCCTCCTTAGGCATGATTACAGAAAATTCCAAGTTGACCAAATGAGAAATATTAAATACAGTTCTATACAATCCATACTTCAACTGAAAACCATCTCCATGAACTCTGTAAAAATGTCAAAATTTGGACAATGGGTTCAACATGATCTGACAAATTCTCAACTTCAGAGTCGGCATATGTTCAACTTTACTACTGAACCATTTCTGCAATGGATAGTTGCCAATGATGAGAGAGGAGGAGAGAGAACCCCCCCCAAAAAAACAAACAAACACAGGTCCTTTATGATTCTATTCAGCCAACAAGAATGGCTACAACCCAAAGGAAAAGTCTGTGCTTCTACCATTAACAGGATTACTTACTTAGAAAGCAATATTCTGTTTTTGGTAGAACATCAAAGAGTTGAATTATAATGAAACAATCAAGTCAGCGAGAGATCGTGGTCGACTGTAAGCACAACAGAAATCTTTGTTGAAAAAGTGAGCTTCGTTGGTCAATCAGAAAAGTGTATTGTTATTGCATAACAAAAAAAAAATCATGTGTTGCAAAATGTCTGCAAGAAAAGATTCTGGCTCTGAAGATGCATTTTTTTTGTCATCCTTTCAACTATTCGGCATCAGGTCATCTTTTCCAATCTTCATAGCATTTTTTATGGCAGGAAAGGGTACACCAATTTGGAATTAAAAATGGTTTCACTTCAAAACTCAATTTTATGAAAGAGGTATTAATAATTTGCAAACATAATGGGAGAGTGTCTTTGAAAATGGAAGCTATTACCTTTATTGAATTTATAATAGATCTTTAAATAAAAGTCCATTCTATGAAACCAACAGGACTCTTTCGAAACCAAAATAAATATTTAAAATGCCAAAAATCTCCAACATCTGTCTAGTTCTTTTGTTTCTTTGACATTCAATTGGTTTGCATAGAAAATTGAAAAGAATTCTATTGAAAGTGACTAACATTTAATTGAAACATTATCACTACAGAAATATTGGTAAAAATGGGAAATAAAAAGTTTTTTTAAAAAGTCATTACTCTGATGTAGATAACCTCAAAACAAAGTTTTGCTTTCAAATACTTTTGCCTAAATATTTATTGTAGATGACAAATGATTTTTTTTAAAAGCAGGTAATACATAAGAAAATAGGAGATTAAAATCATACTTACAAAAATGCATTTAGTCTTATATTTGCAAATGAAGACCTGGTCACTGAGGGGGAGGGACCTTTCCTATGTAATTTATTCCTACAAATTACAAAGGATATTTCTTCAGTATTTTGTTTTTGATTAATATATGTGAGATAAGATCAAATATGAATCGAAATCTGACAGAATGATAAGATAAAGAACAAATTGGAAACATTTATCAATCTAACATGTTTCACTTTTTAAAGACAGATATGGAGAAAAAGTTTGATCTTCATTGATTAATCAGGTTTCACATGCATTCAACTCATTAAACAAATCGTTATTATAATTTGTGGTGTTCTGAATTCAAAGAGCTTCAAATGGATTCATTGTCTCTCCTTGAATTCAAAACACCACAAATTATACTATTTGTTTAACAAGTTGCATGTGAAACATGATTAACAAATGAAAATCAAACAAAAGTAAAAATATCAAGATCTTTCTTTTTCTCCATCTCATTCTCTGATGAAGCTTTAATAAAAGCGAGACATGTCCAATTGATAAATCTTTCCTATTTGTTATCTTACCAATCACACACACACACATATATATATATATATATATATATATATATGAGAGAACTTGTTAATTAAAAATAAAATGTGCAATATGTTTAGCCTTATAAAAAAAAAAAAAAAAAAAAAGGATTTTCTTAGGGAGAGTGTGGGTGACAACCATTGGTGGGGGAAGAAGAAGAAAAAAAAACAAAAGCAAGTGTTAATTAACCCTGAGTAATGAGGCAAAAGATTTTCTTTGTATAGATATAAATCTCTTCTCCCGACCCTTTCCTTGGACACCCTCCTTATCAGCAGTGAATCAAATGTGCATTGCAGGGGTGGGGGCAACATATCTAACTGCAACCAGCATGGCGGAGGGGAGATAAATACCCTAGAATGAAGATAACTCAGGATGGAATAAGGAGGACAAAGTGAATGTTGAATGAAAATGCATGAGAAAATAGCTGCCTTGTTGATGTGAAGAAAAGATTAGATCAGAAAGTATTTTACACACTGCACAATGAAGAGATTCATTATGATTAACAAGAAAGTCAAAAGGAATTTTAGGGTCTGCATTTACAGACACCTTTTGTTTTGTTTTTTTTTTACATTCAATCCAATAGTGACAGTAATAATTAGAACAAGTGACAAACAGCCCAAACCCTTAAAACAGGGTAACAAGATGGAGAAGGTATTTTCACAACTCCAGGATGATGAATATAATGAAGAGGCAGCAATTTTTTATTTTTAGGCGAGAAAGAAGCAAAGGGAGAGAACTCCTTGCTATTCCCATTAAAGATAAAGACCTAAAATTTGATGATCAGGTTATGGATTCTCACCAGATAAAGAGAAAATCAAGAATAGGTGAGCAAAAGAGAATGGGGAGAAAGGGAGACAAAGAATTTGAGTTTTCATTCACGCAACCATGGATGGGCTGCAATCGATGACTTCCTACGGTCTCCATAGTCGTAGAGCAATTCTTCTCCATCTTTAACGTCACGAGAGGCAACCAAGATCAGATATGGACGGCCCTTGATATCAACGAGTTTGGTGTGACAGTTGCCATTACGACTATGATTGATAAGGCGACCCAGGCGACCAGACTCATCAGTAGCATCCACACTGAAAAAGGAGGTCATAATTAAAATGAATAATCAACCAGATAAATTTATATAATAAATGGAATTTCAAAAAACGACATTGGAAATTAAATAATATGCACAAGATATGACAAAATACACAAAGAAAGAAGTGTTTTCATCATGTAAGCAATTGTTAGTAACTATATCAGTTGTTTGATCCTGACTATGTTTTTTTATAACTGCCAATCAATATTACCAATTCAATACAGGTTTTAAATCTATACCCCACCTATTTATTCAAAAAAGCTATTTCAGTAATGTACAGATTAAAATAATATACATTTCACACAGCATTTACTTTCATTGCTCTCCACAACTTTGTCATTTATTGCTCTAAGTTAACTTTTTACCATATCTGTTCTTTGTCCTTGATCTACCATCTATCAATCTACGTTCAATAAGAGTCGAGAAGTTTTCTCCCTTCACCTTTGCAACCCAGAATAACAGGACTTTAAGAAAGTAATAACTTGATCAAAAAACAAGTCCTATAGGATCTATCTTATTCGACTACTCAATATGCAAAATATAAAAATGCAAAACATCTCCTTTACACACTATTGGGCTAAGAAGCAAACTGCAGAACTTCTTATTTTCTCTTTATCCAAAATTCCAAATAGGGAAGTTAACAACCAAAAATGAAAGTTGTAATTTTGACAGTTCTACCACCAATGACAATGACCACTTGCTTACAAAAAAAAAAAAAAAAAAAAGCCTTGAAGCAACATTGTTTGATATTGGTATTTTATATCAAAGATATATGTAACCATAAGTTCTATACTAACAGTTTCTTCTGTAGCACTTTGCTTCTGGAACTCTTCTTGCATTCCAGTCAACTTTGATTTTGAAAAATTTAAATGCAATGTCAATTATCTTGTCTTAATTCCTGTTCTTTTGTTTTCTATCCTTAATATTTTTCTTTTGCATATATTCTTCTACACTCATTAACCTCTTGCATCTTAGTGACTTTATTGCCTTGCTCAAAGTGGAATGATAAAATAAAATTCAGCTAACCTGATGAATATTTATGAGCATTCTTTCTTAATTGAAGACATTTATGCTCCTGTGTATAAATACTTGTGACAAAAATAGAATTCTTACATTTGCCATGATAAAGACCCTCAGACAACACAATGAGTTGGTAAAAGTTTTTCCTTTTGTCTTTATTCATATATATCTTTCTCTACTGTAAGTCAGCAACACATAATATGCTACTATCTAACCAATATCAGATTGGGAGGTGGCAATAGATGGGTTGTACTTATCCAGAATATAGTTACGGATGAGGGGGGGGGGACAAAAAAAAAAAAAACATTTTATTTGGTTAATGCTACAATTAAATTGACTTACCAATAATTTTTACTGTTGTAGTTAAAGTAATACATGTAGCATCCAAAGTTTGGATTCATTGCATAGACACGTTCTCTGTCCTTAGCTGTTTTATGAGTTATAAGATCACCAGCATATTCCACAACAAACTCTCCTCGAGCAAACGGACGTGTGGCCACAACACCCCGACCTTTGCCATTAAAATCTACCACCTGAAAAGGAATTAAATTTGCAATTAAAAAAATAAAAAAAATTTCAGAATTATTACAAGATGCAGAATTTTGTCAAAGTAGAAATTATTACACACTGTGTGTGTGTGTGTGTGTGAGTGTGTGTGTGTGTGAGAGAAAAATAGTTAAATTTATATGAAAAGGAAGACTACTATATCTGGTGCTGTGACCAATCATATAGAACACTTTTGATGTCCTTTGTAAACTGACGTGTGTTGCCAAAGAAAACCCAACAAAAGGTCTTGGCATGACCTTTTGTACATCAAGAAAATATCACAAACAGATGGAACCTGGATAGAACCTGTCTTCAATGACAGATTAAAGAAGTGAAATCTTGTAATTGTTTAGCAATCTAGATCTCTAGTTATATGAAGTAGTCCACCACTCAGGTTAGATGCATTTAGCAATTTTTTCTCAAGTGTCAATTGATTAAAAAAAGACATTTTCTTTGAAAAATCAATTGATACTTTGTCAATATTAGATTTAGGAATTCACAATATTCAACATATTTGGAGAAAATTAGTAATTCTAAAAATAGTCATGTTACTTTAGCAGCAATAAAAAAAAAAAAAAAAAAAAAAATTTGATCTCTGCACCCCACCCCAGGTTACCAATAAGATACTACTAACAATAAATAATATTCTTTGTTATATTCAGTATTAATAAATAAATTGTATGCAATCTTACCTTCAGACCATCCTCCTTTTTATCAAGAATGGCAGATTCAATATCTTTATATTTCTTAATCTTTAAATACAAAAAAAAATGCATTAGTATCATCATACAGCATCATGAAAAACTAGATATGGGCAGTTAAACCAAAAGACTGAATTTTTGGTTTCATCTTCACATTCTAGAAAACTAAAATCATTCAGTTTAGTGCTATCACTACTGAGTGACAATATCCAAAGAAACACTATTGAAAAAGACTTTCAGATGTTAATAAAATCAAATTTTATCAACATTTATACTGTTATTGTAAGAGAAAAAGATTGAACAAAAATGTTAAAAACATTTGACTACTTGTAGGAAATATATGTGAAATCTGTTTACAAAAGAAATGAAGCAGAAAAATAGAAAATACAACAGATATAAGACTTGGAAAAAGAATGTTTTCAAACAGGAAAAAAAAAAAAGAAAATATGACTTGATGTCTGAAATCTATTCGTTCCAGTTAAAAAAAAAAAAAAAAAAAAACTTTTTGTGGTAAAATTAAGTTAAATAGTTGCCACTTTTGTCTTAATATTAAATTTTATGAAGTCTGATTTTTTTGTGAGGTAATGGTAATTGTTTTCTAATAAACCAATATGCCAATCACGAAATAAGGTTGTTAACAAGATAAATGAAGATTTGTTTTTTTTTATAAATAAATGTGTTTTTATCAAAGGAATGCACCTAAATTAGATATTATATATATATATATATATATATATATATATATATATATATATAAAAAATAATATATTCAAAACTGCAAGTCATTTTTTTTTTTTAACCCAAAGTAAAAATCATTCCTTTTTAACTATTAGTGTTCAGTGGGTGTTTGTTACTATTCTGCCTATAAAATTCTTCTAAACAAGGAAAATTAATTCATTTTTACAAATATTTTTATGATTTTATTTAAAAAAATACACTTAAGATTATATATTAAAATGACTAAAATAGTTTTTAATTTCAGTTTTAAAATGTGTATCTAAAAAAGAACAGGTGATACTTGCAGATTTGGAAATATGCACATTCTAAAAACTAAATTAAAAGCTAATTATTTTTAATATTTAATTTTAGGTGTATTCCCTAGATAAAAAAAACACAGGGTGGGGGAACAACACATTGATTTTCGTTGTTTAGAAGAAATTTACAAAACCCTAATAACAGTGGACTGGCGTACCAGTAAAGAATTGTTGTGTTTTTAATTATTTTAAATATGAGGGGTTTCATTTTTTAGCTTTTTAATAGCAAATTATCAGCAGCATTTCTGGACATAAACAGGAGAATTCTTTGCCTCTAAATAAAATAATTAATCGCTTAAACACGAGTGTACAGTGCCAGACGGTAGTTTCTAATTTGAAAGGTCTTTTTTTTTACCATACATTTATTACTATCAGTTGCTCTTTTTTTCTTTGCTTACTTTATAATTTTTTTAAGGAATTCATTTCCACAGGTCAGAGAAGAAATGGACATTTCCCCGGTTGTAGTTTAAGGTGTCTTAATTGAGTGTACAATTTCAAAAACATTGATAAAGATTGGCCACTTTGATTTTGCAAAACAAAGTAACATGTAAAATTTAGACTCAAGGGGGGGGGGTCATATTTTGCATTTTCAGCTGTACAAACCAAAATGCAGTTTTCACTTTGTGTAAAAAAATAATTCAATGAATAAAAGCACATACAAATTACATATTTAGAAAGATTATTTTATTTTCTTTCTCACCATATGAATATTTTTAAGATTGGAACAGAAATACACAAGAAATTGCAAGTTGAACAGACTAAGTTGCAAATTTATCCATTTTGAAACAAAATCAGATATCAACTGGAAATGCTATCATTACACAAGAAAATGAATGACTTCCTTAGAAAGCTGAAAAACCAAATCAAAAACCACAGTATCAAGGAGAAAAAAAGAAAAAGGAAACCGATACCAAAACATAAATTGCCAAACTGACCAACTCTATAAAAAATATTGTTAGGGTTTTCATATTGACAAGAACTGACATGTTACAGTATTCTAAATCAATTCTATTTAATCTTTAACATCTGTTTTACATTGTGTCAGATTTCAGATTGCTATAAAGTTCTCTCCCTTTTTATTCACCACCACACATACAAGAGAATAAAAATTACCAAACTCTCCAGCAAGCAACATATACATAAATAAAAACAAAATTTAAACAATTCTTTTGTTGTACATGGAAAAAAGTTTTACTGTATCATTAAAAAAACGTCAGAGATATTAAAAACAGTATAGCACAAAATCAACATTTTTTTAACTGATAATTCACCCAATAAAAAGCCCAAGAGCCACTCAAGGTAGTGTGTTAATGAGTGAGATTGCAAGAGATGGGAAAGTGGGAAGAAAGAGTTATGAGGATGAGCAGGCTAGATAAAGGTTGACCCTGGAATTAAAGAGCTCAAGATTATAATTCTCAGAGAAGCATTCTCTCAAGAGTTTGTTCCACAAAGTAACAGTTCTGGGGAAGAAGCTGTCTGAATGGAACTTTTTATCAAAGGAACACCAAGGGAACAGGGGTTTAGAGCTGAAAACTGCATGGCTGGTCAGAGTTGGTGACACTAAATAATATGACTAATCTGAACATTTGCTATGGTAATAGTGATATAGTAGTGAAATGATGGTGACATTTCATCTGTGATATATAAAAGGGGGTTATAGGGCAGGAAATAATACACACAAGGCTGCATAAGGACTTCTGGTCTGTTGACACTTTGAGGTATGCAGTAGGTGACTAGTAAAAAAAAAAATACCCACAAATCAACAACTCAAATATTAGGTTGGTGCAAAAATAATGACGTAATAATGTCGTTTTTTGACAATCTAAATGTTATGTTTAAAAAAAAATTCAGAATATAAGAGGAAGAAATTATGTTAGAATCCTTTACCAAATCTACCCATAAATGGTTTCACTTTTAAGTAATGATATTCACCAATCCAGAAACTTGTCAGCAATCATAAAACTATGACCAGCCTACAAAATGTTTATTCAGACCAAAACTTTGCAATGAATCAGATTTAAAGTTTGAATGACTAGAAAAATTAAGATTATTATTAATGAACTGTGATCAAATATGGATCAGAATTGGACAATGATAGAATAAAGAACAAACAGGAAACATTTATCAATCTAACATGTTTCACTTTTATTAAAGCTCCATTAGAGAATGGAGGAAAAACAAAGAAATTCTGGGACTTTTTATGTTGATTTTCTTTGGTTAATGAAGCTCCACGTGTATTTGATTTGTTAAACAATGGTAGTATAATTTATGGCATTCCAAATTCAGGGAAAGATGACATGTCCTTTCAAAACCACAAGAAATTTACAGATTCCAAGCCTGACTGGGAAAAAAAAAAATGTAAATACTGCTTATGTAAGTATCATAATTCTAGTTTGAATGCCAATAGAGTGTGTGTATATCTCAAGTAGACATTTATGTTTTATAGTTGTCTCTCTGAGTTTGGAACACCATAAATAATACTAACATGTAGTTTAACAAATCAATTGCATATGAAGCCTGATTAACCAATGAAAATCCGTCAAACACAAAAGTAAAAAGCACCAGAATTTCTTTTTCTCCATCTCATTTTGTGATGAAGCTTAATAAAAGTGAAACATGTTAGATTGATAAACGTTTCCTATTTGTTCTTCATCCTACTGTTACTAATGTAAACAAATGGCAAAATTAACAAGACACTAATGCTTTGTTTCATTCAAGCAGTGCTCAATTATGATGCCTTTCTATAACAAACATGATAGTCAAATGCCTTTTTTTCCTTTAATGACTATCAAAGCCAGCTTAGTTAAGGAGAATATATTTATAAAGGATATAGTGTTGGAAACATTAACTAGAAAATAGACAAGAACAAAAGACACTTTTTCACTTAAATATTATGACTACTATAAACCGCATTCTTTTTAATAATTAAGCCCCTGTGAAACTCAAAAGGGAGCCTCTTCAACCATCATGTCAAGATTTATGTGATCTCTCAATATGTTAAATCACTCCAGAATGTGGGTAGGCATTGTTTCACATTTTACAACCCTTGTCTTTCTTTTTGTGGTATTTACTCCAATTTGTCAGGGTAAGTTACTGCTTTCCTCTGCTTCACTTAACACTCACCGAGTACACTGAAAGTAAGATCTATAAACCCACCTTTTCCTGATTAGGTGTGTCCAAAATTTCAAATGTCTTTCTGATTGTAGTTCCTATTCTCCTTAATTTTAGCCACCCCTCCACCCACTATAAATTCTTAATTTGTCACATACTCTGGTATTTCTCAACATTTTGTTGGTAGAACTATATTTTGGCCATTGAAAGACTTCAAGTGTGACAATTGTTGAGCATACATAGGAGGGTAGATATGACAAGTTTCTAATGTGACTAATATTAAGTGTCTTTACTCTCAATTCATTAAGTTGATCCAGACAGCTTATTTCAAATTTTTGCTTCTTTTTATGACTTAATAGCAAGTTAACCACTATTCATTATGATCTTTTCCAGTTATCTTTGTAACTAAGCTATAGACTTCCAAGGTTTCTTTTTCCCTTTTCATTGTGAAGCTGGCTGTAGGTAAGAACTTTGAGAACACTATTGTCAACAGTCTGACAACATAACCAGTCCATCCTAATTCTTTTTTTTTTGTTTACCCCACGTCTGGTGGTATGGATGTGTTGAAAGTTAATATGTATTTATTAGCGGTTTTGTTTTTGACAATCACATTTTTGGTAAAATATAGCCTTGAAAAAAATTACCGACATACACTGATGCTAGTCTGGTGTACACAAATATAAGTATATTTAAAAGGAAAAAAAAAAAAAAATCCCATTTGCATCTCAAAAATATCTTTGTATTAATGTATTAAATTTTAAAATTTAAAAAATCTTTTACAAAATGCCATTCTTCGTAGCAAATAAAACTGAAAAGTGTGTGCATATATATTTTTTTCTCTATTATAAAAAAAGAGAAATTACCTCCAAACATGTTTTGGTTTGCCTGCTACTTCTTCGGACTGGAAAATAATCTGTTACAGTCGTCTGCCCTTGACTATTACATGTACTGTTATTGCTCTTCTTCCTGTTTGAAGAGAGGACAATGCATTAGGTCATCAAATTTTATTTTTATTTTTATTTTTTTTTCCATTAAGAAAGCAACCAAAAGCAAAAAAACAAAACTAATCATTGAATAAAATCAGAGAAAGAATTAATTTCAAAATAATGCACAGGTTAATATAAAAAGGGACATTTTTACATTTAAGGAACAAAAAAAAAAAAAAAAAAAAAAAAAAAAGAAGAAACAGAACCAAATAAGTGTAGTTTCAAATAAAAAGGATTTACAAACCAAACAAAGAGCATGGAAAAATGCAGAACTACTGCAATATTTCCATTCTAGGTAAATATTAAATCTGTATAACAATGGACACTGCAATAAGATACAGATTTTTGAGAAAAAAAAAAAAAAAAAAGACTACACTAAGTGAATTTAATACATTCAGAGTATAAATGAACTGAAAGAAATAAAGATAACTTACTTTTGTCGATTAGAAGATCTTGGCTTCTGACTTGGGGATAATGAATTTCGATGAGTGGACACAACTTTATGCTTTTTGTGTGGCCCTTTTTTCTTTGTCGATGATTTTTCTGATGATTGCATAACTAAGAGTAATTGTTTATGGGGATGAATTGGAGGTTCACTCGAGTTTTGGTTGCATTCGTTGTCGGATTTCTCCCTTTTCCGTTGTGTTGTATTAGTCGATGTTGTGAGAGTGGAAACAGAAGAGGAACTGTCTTTGCTGGGAGAGGATTCTGGAGTTAGCAGTACACTTGAATTTGCAGGATCAGCCATGGATCCTTTGAACTCACCATTTAGATGAGCTTCCTTTTTCTCTGAAAAAATTCCACAGGATGCTCCGCCTACACACGCAAAAAAAAAAAAAAAAAAAGGTCTTGAAAATAAAGGGGAGAGAAAAAAAAAAAAAACACACATCACACATAATTAAAATGTAGTTAGAAAAATCCAGTTCTACACATGTCAACTGTATTCTTTTGACAACTATGGATGCCTCAAGACTGAGTAACATTTAGCATACTGGTCTAGTTAACCATTATTCCTGCGTGACCTTACTTGTAAGTTTAGTTTTTTTGGGGTTTTTTTTTTTTTTTTGATAAAGACTATCTTCATTTCAAAAACAGATCAATCTTTGAAATTATGTCAAACAATTATATTTAGATATGGGACACACACATATATACCACCACTATTCAATGAAAGACAGCCATAGCATGATGAAAAAATGCCCCAAACTTAATAAAAAAAACAAAAAAAAAAAAAAAAAGTTTTATTATCAGAATATTTGTTATTATTAACAGGAAATGCCAAGAGAGTCAGTTTGACATTTTTGTTTTCCAATGGGCATTTGTTAGAATTTCTACAGTTACACTTGTTCGTATTATCAGTGTTTTTTGCTTTGTAATGATTATTACTCAGATTTTTTGTATTGGTCTAAAATTTTATGTTTTTTAATAATTTTTTTTCAAAATTATCTGTTCAACTATAGCTTAGTCTTAGTGTATTTATGTTAAAAATTTTACTGAGTGGATTGTTTCCAGGGAAGTGTTTATCAATTAAGTGGAACTTCTGCCCTAACTTAGTACTAAGCATTTGGTTAAATTGGGGACACACACACACAAATGATTTTCCCGTTTCTATTCTTATCCCTATGATTGCTGTTGTTTTATATATTTGATGCATATATATATATATATATATATATATATATATATATATATATGGGGGGGGGGAGGTGATATTAATAGGGAAAATCCACATTAAAAAGGATTCATGAAATGAACCAAAGAACTGCAACTGATTCTTAATATATTGAAAAGAAATGAGTGACTAATAAAAGGACAAGAATATTTTAACAACAATGATTTTAGTTGAAACAAATGGATACTGAGACATTCTTAAACCAACCTACTTCCAATAATATGACCAAACATAAAAAATTTGGAAGCACCATTTACTTGAGTCATGAGCTTTTCACCACCGATTTTGTTCTTAGAATGTTTTTGGCATTATTATCATGGTTTCCGATCATCCATACCATTTTATGAAAAATATAAACATGATTTGAATTTTGCAAAAATGAATCATTAAAAATAAAAATGAAATAAAAAAAAATAATTACAGGTATTGCTTCTTTGATGTTCAATTTCTTCACCTTGCTAAAAGTTCACAAAACTCATTTCTGCCATTCAAACCAATCATTCATTTAAAATATGAATCTACATTTTTATCCACTACTTTGTCTTCTCTTTAGCATTGTGAAAATGGTCAGACTCTTTCAAACAAGTAAGAAAAGACTTGAGAAAGAGTTATTAACTGGACCAGCAACATCATCTCTCTCACACAAAAAGGTTTGAGATATGGAATATCAGAACATGAAAATCAATGTGACAGTTAGAAAATATACACAAAAATATAGAAGGAACAGAAACACTGGCCAAATTGAGCAGGAACCTAATAGAATTGTAATAGGGATGCTTAGATGATTAAATCATTGATAAAATTACAGATATGAATGAAATATAAAACAGTGGTGATATACCAGAAGATCCAAGTAGATACATTTTCATAGCACTGCCTAAGCCATGTGCAAACATACAAACACCATCAGACAATCAGCCTAATGACCCACATCACAAAATTTATTGGAATTCTGATAAATACAGCATTTAGTAGAATCAGACTGGAAATAGAACAAAAACAGTACAGTTTTGCTCAAGACACAAGACAAGGAATGCAATATTTATGCTCAGAATGATATCAGTAAGAGGAATGCAAATGCAGAAAGATGTGTAACCATGTTTTATAGATTAGGCAAAAACATTTAATAAAAATGCATCCCAATGAATGGTGAAAACTGCTTAGTAAATTTGATTTATTTGGAAAGATATTAGAATAATATTATTATACTGCTCACACATGAATAGAAAATAAAATAATGTAAATGCAGAAGAATAAAAAGGGGCTTATAAGTTAAGGATCTGTCTTCTCACCAGACTTATTCATCCATGTCAGTCTCAGAGAAAAAGGAAATAAAAAGGATACTTAGAAAGAGACAAAATTTTTAAGGGGCATAATGGGGAAAGAAGGTTTGCAGAAATTGAAACTCATAGGACATATTACAGGCAAGAAGGACAGAGGAAAGCAGTAAATATCCTACCTATCAAGATTGTGTAAATGGCTATGAAAAAAAAAAAAAAAACACCAAGAGCTACAAAGGACAGTGTGGAGAGCCATGAACACTTACATCCTGAAGTGACATGACATTATCTATTGAAACTGATAAGTGTGTTGAAAAGTTCTCAGCCTGTCCAAGAAGGATCTAAACAAATTCTTGTGTTTGATCAGATCTTGGAGAGTGGAAAAGGCTGAGAACTACTCGGCACCACCCTGCAAGAAGAAAATTAAAATATTTTGGGTTCAGCTTTGTGTTAAAATATACTGTACCAAGAAGTAAGATTTTTTTAAGAATTAAATAGTTTTGATTTTACCAAGAAATTACCATTTTGAAAATATGGTTAGCTATAATGATTATATGAAAAGAAAATGACAGATCTGTTGGATGTTAAGTTATTAATTTTGCTATATTTAACCCTTTAGCATTCAACCAGCCCTGTAAATATTGGCTCTCAATGTCCAAATCGCTGTAACCTGTTCCAAGTATACTCTGCAATAATATATGACATTGTTGCAAATAATGCAAGAAGTCATGCAAACAGTGAGACTAAGAGCTAATAATTACTGAGCAGATTTGAGCTTGTCACATGCTAAAGGGTAAATACAAAGAGTATTGCAACACTGACCAACATGGCTGTTTTTTGGGGTTTTTTTTTTTTTTTTTAAAAAAAAAAAAAAAGAGAAATGGAATAAAAATTGCATTTTTATTTTTATTTTTATAGAAATGAATTGTAATTGAAAAAAAGAAAAAGAAGCTACGAACCTAATGTCATTTTATATCCATCCATCCAGACACACACAAGTTTATGCCATGGTGCCTGTATTTAATGCGGAGATGCCCTTAAAATACAAGCCACATCTATGGCAATTTTATCCTTTAACTTTTTTTTTTTTTTTTTTTATTAAGAACAAAATGTTAAGTTTTTCTTAATAAGGTGGTCATGGGGATTTTTCCAAGAAAAAATTTGACTAGAGCCCTATACAGATATATTTTTAAAGAAAAGAGATGAAAGGAATTTCAATGTTACAAGTTTATTTCAATCTTTCAACATTTATGTCTACAGGAAATTAAATGAACATCATGTCTACACACACACACACACAACATAATACATTTCATTAACAGAAATACCTAAATAGACTAGTCCCCATCAAAGAATACTACATGTATGTCAAAAAGTCAGGAATCAGTTTGACGGTTTGTTTATATTGTAAACAGGACATCCCATTTAAAATGATAGAAAATTAATGTTTTTTGATTCTGACAAATTGCCCGAGCAGTAAAAGTTCTTCTGAATGCTAGGCAACAAAAATTAATCATGAAAATATTTTTATTTATAAGAAATTACTAACTTATATTCGTGTCGGAAAGTAAAGGATCATTTTGACCTTTACTGTACATATTTTTTTTTGTTTCAATAATTATTTTGATTTTATGCTGAAAAAGCTTTATATCTCTCTATGGAGACATAATCTATAAAAGTAGCATTGAGGGAGGAGAAAAAAAAAATTATTATGTGAGCTTTTCTTTATATAATTTTTAAAGTACTCAATCTAAAAATTTAAGAAAATATTCTCTAATGTTTTATTGATTTTCAGAAATATTGGCTTTAAACTTACTATAGTTATCACACTCATTTTCTGAGAATGTTGTGTATGGTTGCATGTACTTAAAAAAAAAAAAAGAGAATGTTTATACATACAAAAAATTCAACATTCTTTAAAAATATTGGTGTTTCATTAGATATCCCAAGCCTCCCTAGTTTAGGCTGCAAAAATAGGTCAAAATAGTGAAATTCCCTTTCAAAGACAATATATAAAGTATTTTTAAGTTATATTGATAAAATTAGTATTATTATTGGAATTTATATAGTCGTCCTTCATTTGTCATGGTTAATCAGCTCCAGACCCTACCATGATAAGTGAATTTCCAAAGTAGGTTTCATTATTGACAAATTGAATATTTTTGTAATTAGAGCATAGAAAACCTGTGTACGGCTGTCTAAATATGGTTTTTGACATAAGAGCTCTAGAGACATAAAATAACAACCCTGTAGTCACCTTTACACTTATATTACCCAATATATTAGACAAAATAAGAGAAAAGACATATTAGACATGACATATATCAGATTATTGTACATTAAAAAATCACACAAAGTTCTTACGTGTACATAGCTTCATCATTAGGTTAGTGTGAACCTAGGAAAATAATACAACTTGTTTGATGAAGAAGAAATATACTGCAAAACAAAGCTTACTGCTGCTCTAAATCATTTGCATAAACCTCCTTTATACCTTGGAGGACTAATAAGCATAATTTAAGGTTTTCTTTTCTGCACATCCTTGAAATCAATTGAATAAATATCTTTGAATGTAGTTTTGGTTTTCTTGTCAAAAATAAAATTTGGCTTTATTTTAATCAAATACTTGTTGTTTTGTACTCTATTTGTTGTCAACTATCTTCTGAACAATTTTGTTTGCAGATTCCTTTGTAGCAACATGCAGCTAAATATATCACCAATTGATCCACAGCACGCCCACAACAATAGCCAATCAGTGAACAGCACCTTCTGATTGCCTTGGTTTCATCACACCCGATTTTCAACTAATACAGGCCTGGAAAAATAGTTTCTTGCCCACACACAAGGAGTGGTCGGGCAGCAACACCTGGTATTGAAGGATTTGCGGAGGTGCACAAATACATAGGGTACAGTAATTTTAATACAGGGGTTTACAATTAACTCTGACAACCAAGTGTGTGCCGTATTATTTCCACTGTCTCAATCAACTGTGTCTGAACTTTTCCCAAATCATGTAGTAGACTGTAGTCAAATGTGATTTTTTTTTTTTTAATGAAAAGACCTGAAAAACCACAATAGAATGAATCCACAGAAGTTGAAGTGCAAAATGGCGGGGACAACTCTGTGTGTGTGTGTGTGTGTGTATATATATATATATATATATATAAAAAGAGAGAGAGCGTACACAAAATTTTGACTTTAATAATCAGTTGGTTTCATATCACTATGCCTATCCAACTCTAAGCATGAGCAAATATAAAAAGAGGGTGTTTTGAAATTTTTATTCACCACCCACACTGACCAACATCCCCAGGGCTGAATTGAGTTTTACATCAGACTTGTTTCATTGGACATTTCAATATAAATCTTTCTCTTATATTTCTTACATTTATTTTAAATATATAAAATAAAATACTTATTATAAATAAGAATGAAAAAATAGACTAGAAATAATTTAACTCTTATTGGTCCATAGAAAAAAAAAAAAATTTGTTTTTCAGTGAAACTACTATTGTATGTTCCCAAAAAATTACATATCATTTTTAAAATTGTTCTAACTTTTTTTTTTTTATAAAACCTGAACTTATAAAATTGAAGACATTTATTTATTTTGTAAAAATATTGACATTTGCTTGATATTGCGGGTTTTTATCTCTTGACCTTTTGTGCTTTCTATGCCTGGAGACTACTTTAGGTTTTTAAACTTACATGTACTCATGATGAATATTTTATCCACTGTTCAGTATCAACTAAATGGCTCAAGAGATTTTTTTTTTTCACTTAAAAGAAAACAGAGGCAAGTCAAAGAAGACCTCAAATTCCATGCAATGTACTAACAGATTGCTGATTCAGTTAGTGATGAAAAGAACATGGAAATCCATGTTGGGTAGGGGAGCTTAATAGACTAGCAGTAACACCCAGTAATCCGAGTGCAGTTCTGGCGATGTCTCAACTATTTTATTAAACCCAACTTCTGTAGCTTTTATAGACTGTGAGGGAAGCACTTAAATAGACAAAGAGTTCACAGATCTAAAGGATGATTTAACAAAAAATTCTTTTCACAAAATCTTTAAGGAGCACTCTTCTTCCCCCCCCCATTTCTTTTGTGATGCAGATTTTTGCCTGATTTTGCAAACTGTCCTAAAAACAAGGATGGAATAGTCAACATTGATGAAGCAAGTTCAACAAACATTTAATACAGCCAAGAAAATTTTAACCACTAAAGGAGAAGATGACTCAAGAGCCTTTTTAGAGTCACTCCATGCTTTTTTTTTATAGCTGAACTCATTGCCATTGAAATTACATCACAGGAACTTGAAAGCATAGTGACTAACTCTGGTAACTGTCATGAAGAACCATCTTAGGTGATCCGAGATGAGAGACAAGGCCAATGGTTGGTTGGTTGTTTGGGGTTTTATGGCATATCAACCACTATGGGTTATTTAATGCCAAATCCAGTTTGCACATATATATATTAAATATATATACTTTGTAAACATAATTTGAGGATAACGTCCTTAAACCACAGCTTGTTTATTCTTACTCAAGTAAATGGTTTCAAATGTTTCTATCTGGCATGAGTTAGTTATTTATATTAAATAAAATAATTCATTTGCATAGCCAATTGATGTACTTTTTCACTACCAGTTTTATTTGCAGTGAAAAAAAGGCCCAATGTAGTATTAATAAATATGGTATTGTTTGAATTTAATGGAGGTTGTTTCTTTTAAGAAGGTTTTGTAGGCAAACTATTTTGGGGCTATGGTTGGTCAGAAGTTGTTGAAGTTCCTCATAATTAGCCCGGATTCCTCTGCAATTCCACTGTAGGATTGCATTATTTTGCAATTTCATTGTTTGATGCGTAATTTATCTGAATTGGAATTTATTGCTCTTTTTTGACTTTTTTTTAGTGCTTGGTTCATCGGTTTCCATTCTTTCCAAAAAACAAACCTATTTTCCATGTCAATCTTTGAAGTTGATTGTTCTGTAGGTTGACTTGTTAGATTTGAAGACTTTAGACATTCACATGAGTAAGTTGGGGTATGATCTCTCTTGGGTTGTGATGGACGTTCTTTTTTTGTCTTTGTTTGATTCGGGGTTTTGTATATTATTTTTCCCATTGTTATCGATTTTAGAAGTTGAAAGACAGATTGATGATCGTTGCAGGTTTTGTTTTTTGGTAAGAGTGATCTGTGATGTTTTTTTGGTTATTTCTTTTTCATTCTTTATTTTGTCATGGGTTCTAGTAATCTGAGCTGGAACTTCCATTTGGAATGTTTGTTGAGTACTATTGGCGGGTTCCTTCTTTAGCTCTGCCTGGAATTTTGTCCACTCACTTGGATCTAAATTTATGAGTTTTTCAATTAGGGTTCTATATTTGTTATCTTCATTGATTGTTTTGAGCTCTCCGTGTAACAGAGGCATAGCTAGTCTCACCCATATAAACCTCTGCAATTTTTCTGGCCTCCAAGAAAGACATTTCTCCTATGTTTTACCTCAATGATTTCTTTTTCTTTCCTGTAGACGTCACAAGATCTTGTGTATGCCGGATGATCCTGTTGACAATTTGAACATTTTAGTGGTTTCAAGCATTCCTCCTCTTTATGATTTGGTTCTTTTTCTCCACATTTGGCACATGTCTGTCGTCCTCTGCAAGCGTCCCTGTGGTGTCCAAATTTCTGATATTTGAAACACCTCAATGGAGCTGGGACGTACTGTTCAACTCTCTCCAGACAATAGCCTATTTTGACCGCTTTAGGGGTTTGGAGCTGGTTAAAAGTCAATATGATTTTTTATCACCCTTTCTTATAGTCACTCTTCTTATATTTGTCACTCTCTTTTCCCAGCGACATCTCTTATCTCGTCTTCTGAGGCTAAAGTCAACTACTGACTTCTGATGACACCTTTGGAAGTGTTAAGTCTCATGTGGATAAGTTTTACTTTTGGAGTTATGAAATATTTTCATTTTTAGGAGGTTTTCTGCTTGTCTCCTGTTATCCACCTCAACAAGCAAGTTTCCATTTCTCAATTTTTTAACACTTTTTGGTGTTGCTCGTGCAGAAATAATCTTTTCAATTAAAAATGGAGAGAATTTATCGAGACAGACCTCTTCCAGGGATTCAATGATAATGTATCTGGGGAAGTCTGCTGTTTCACACTCAGAGTGTGATTCGGATAAATTTCTTTTAGTTTTTTTATTTAAGGATGCCATGTTTGGGTTTTTATTTTCACTGGCCCTGTGCTCCACCACCCACCACAGAGTCCAACTTGAGAAGGGAATGAACCAAGGGGGTAACCCATTTGCCTTGGTTGAGACAGGGATACACAACCAGTATACTCATATTAAGAGCAAGTCTTGAGCCTCTGCAAAATTTTTTACATATAGCCCTTCAATTTAACAGTGGTGAAAGAGTCTTTTGCTCTCAACACAGTTGACCCGCAGCCCCCACCTTCTAGCACATATAAGATAAAGGGTTGTGAAATGTTCTACTAATATAGATTCAATAATACTATTGGGAGAAAAAGAAATATATATGAGCTAGGACATGTCGGGACCAGCCGATTGATTGGATCGGGCCTCCTCAACCACCCGTCTAGCCCAGGTAAGGGCCAAAGTGGTGTGTTGTAGAAACATGACCTCTTTGCACCCAGGTCATGACCTTCTCAACCACCAGGATCCCGTCCCCAGGCATTACGGGTCGCCACCTATGGCCAACAGGTGGCCCCCTTGGGGAACTTTTACCCCCTGCAGAGGTGCAGTCAGTGTATTCTGAAGCCCCGCCGACTGAGTGGCAAGGCCAATGGGTTGCCATATACTATGATTCCAGCTTTAACATTACATCTCCAACCAGTGCAATAATCAAGTTTCTAGATCTAAGTGTAGAAACAATTATTTCCGATGATCTTTAGTGGATGACATTGCACAGGTAGAGTCAACTGTTGTCTTTAGATGGGACTTAGATGCAATGCCAGTTTCAAGTGATAGTAGAATCTGAAATGTTCCAGAAATATTGGTTATAGAAGCCTATAAAGAAATTTAAACTGCAAATCACCATTAGGAAAGGAAGTGCAGTATGAGCATTCAAAGTGCCAAGAAAATCTTTCAGTTCCAATAAATGTAGTTTTACTCATTTCAATTATTTTTTGTTTTTTTTTAAATTTAAAAGTAAGGAGTTGTAAGGCTTTACAATAAGCATTTGTTTGAGAAATTAACCACAGATTCATTTTGTATAACAAGTTTCAAAGTTTTGATGTTGCCAGTACTTTTGAGAAAGTCAAAAATTGTACAAATTTACAAAAACCTCCAGATAGTATTTTTTTTTTAAAAACAGCAAATTCAGGAAGGTAAGCTTTTTTTACCTTTTTTTTTGCCCTACTATAAAATTGTTTCCACCTATACTTACATGGTGATATAAGAGTTGTTTTACTCCTGTGAAAGAAAATATAGTTTAATCTCTAAGATACTATAAATAAAACATTAAGTTTCAATGATTTAACAGTAGAATTGAAATTTATATGAATGGACAAGTTGTCTTCCAGTGTTATCTTTGCACTGTTTTTGGTTTGATGATTTATATTAAGCTTTTCCATTTATGATTAATAAATATAGTTTTCACTTAATATCTAAAAGGCAGAAATCAATACAGAATTTTAAGATTTAAAACTTAAATTTTTTCTAATCAATTTTTTTTTTTAAAATATGAAGACAATTCTTGTAAAAATTCATTATTCATCATAAAATATTTTTTTCTTAATAGTGCCCTTAATATATTTTATTTATAAAGGCAATTAAAATCTTTTCTAATTAAATAATGTCAGTTTTATTGCTTTTTTTATTTTATGATTCAGAGCAGATTTTTCAGTAAATGGTGTTCCTGTTTGACAAATTTCTCCAAGTTCTGCTTATAACTAATATAAATATGAAGAGAGTAAAATTTTAATTCTTCAAAATTTCATGAATTAAAGTAAATGGAGATAATACATGTTAAAAATTTTTTTTTAAATAAAAATAAAATTTAAAAAACGAAAAATTTTTTTAAATAATTTAATTCATTTGTGAATAAGCCCTGAAAATTTCATTAAAATCTGACTAATTTTTGCAAGAATTTCCAAAACTATTTCTGACAGTAAATTTTCCATACTAATCTTTTTTTACATGCTAACACAAGAAAAACATGATTTTTAACCAAAATTTTGAGCATTCTAAAAAGGATCAGAAAATTTAATGAAATAATTGAAAATACCTTGTCTTTCTTCTTAATAAACATTTAGCTGATAAAACTTCAAATTTGAAACCATTTTTCATCATTTAGAAAATTTTAGAAGGTACATACAAAAATTGAATTCTACGTATGGAAGAAAATAGAAATAAGTTTTATTGCATTTCCACCCAATGCCAGCGAAATAAGGTGATGTTTGAAACAAAAAATGATTATGCTAATCAGTTTAATTTACATAATTCTGAGCCAGGGGTGGTGCAGGAATTTAATGTTATTAATTTACCAAAAGAACACAGTTACTTGCCCTTATCAACAGAACACACAACTATAATATGATCTAGTCACATGCTTCTGAGAATTTATTTAATGGATTTATTTTTAAACATTTGTTCATGCATTTAGGCTTCAGCTCTAGAGATTATTTTTTGTAGAAAAGAAAAAAAAAAAATGTATATTTATATAAGTGAAAGAGGAGCAGCAATTTCACTCATGCAAAACTATTTGATTTTTTTTTTTTTTTAAATCAATCCTAACTTTTCTAAATATAAAGTTGAGGTCAAACAAATTGACCAATATTTTTTTCTGCCCACACATAAATATTTACAGACTTATCACAGGACTGTTTATTTATTTTTTATATCCACTCCTCTCACCCTTGCTAAATGTTGAAATAGTCATTACATACATCCTAATGGATATCCATATGCTATTGGCATAGAAAGAAATTTCAAGCCAGTCATGGTGCATTGAGAAATCAATTAGACATTTCTAAAATGAGTGGGAGAATGGGGAAAAAAGAAAAAATAAAATAAAAAAAAATAATGCACTTATCCCCCCCCCACAAATCTTTCAGATAAAATGCTCCACTTTCATCTACTTAAAATAAAGTAAGAGAGGGGGAGGGGGCTACTTAAAAGTCTTTTAAACATAGAGCAATGTGCCATGTTGACCATCACTAAACTGTGCTTGTTAAATAAATTACATGCTCAAAATTCATAAAACACTTTTCAAAGTGAATTAAAAACACATAGGCAGAGGGGAAAGAAGAAAAAAAGACAAAGATGATTGAAAAAAAAAAAAAAAAAAAAATATATAAAATGTAGCCTTAATCATTAATATTACTTGCAAAAACAGAATGAAAAAGAATGAGGAATATTTCTCAAAAGAGAAACTTATTTTAAGACTGGTATATTTGCATGTACATATAAAGGTAGTACTTCACATCCAAATTAGCAAAAAGGATGACTGTAGCTATTAAACTATTAGTAGTAGCATACAAAATATGAATCTCTTTGATGCCAGAATATTTTGCATCATCTAGAAGCCCATAATCACAGAAAGTCAATACCACTTTCCCCATAAAATATATGCAGAAGAGTTATGCCCTGTCAAAGTAATAGAATTATTTTGACTCACCTTTTCCTGCTCAATTACAATTATTTATGCCCTGTAAGGCATAAAAAAAAAAAAAAAAAAAAACCCACTTAATTAGTTAGAATTAGTGAAAGAACTGCAAAAGCATTTCATAACTCCTACATTATGAAAGTGAGGACATTGGTGATCAATTTAAAAAAGTGCAAATGTGAAAACACCACATTCAGCTGAATTACATGGAGTCATAAGTTAGTAACAGAAAAAAAAAAAAAAAAAGATACTGAAAGTTATTCCTGCCAACCATTACATTTTTATTGTAGATGAAGTCAAGAAAATGTCCAAAAAAAAAAAATCCCACTGTTGCAAGGTAGTAGAGTGTCACAATCAACATCAAAAAAAGTTTCATCACAATTAAAAAAAGGGGGGTGGGGGAAGATTTCTAAGCCTGTCAGCATTGAGAAGAGAAAGTAATCGATAAATGATGTGACTAAAATGCCCAGTCTATCCTGTTATTCAACTTATGGCCCCAGAAAGAGAGGAAAAAGGTGGATTTATATCTTTCCTAAGGGTATTTGTGCATAAATGAATGTAATGACTGGCCCAAAACTGCCTAAACATCCGAGAAAAATACACAACTTAGTCCAAACAAAAAGTCCCTTTAGTAGTCAACAAAATCATACAAACACACCAACTAACCATTGCTCCTTCTCTTCCAAAAATTTAGTTTACCAATGGGACCTTGCAAGCAGTGTTCTTGCATGTCTATTCTTAGAATCAAAGTCTATTTAAATATATCTTACCTAAAACTTTCTCAGCTACATCAATATTTTATCAATACATCCCCAAACACAAAAAAAGAAAAAAAAAAAGAACAGTACCAAATCCACACAAGGAAGAAACAAGGAAAAAAAAAATACTAAGTTTATAATTCTACCAACTAACTATATCCACTGTAGTCAAAAACATTTAACCCACACAATAATATATCCAATAGTCACAAAACAGCAAAAGATTTTGTCAGCATATAGAATCAAAAACACTAGTATCTATTAGATATACTGCCTGTAAAACCCTAAGAAATATATAAGGGAGACATTTAAAAATCTAAAGACTTGCATTTATGAAGAGAGTAAAGATTTCCATTGGGACAAACCATTAAATTCCTCAGTATCAGAGAAATAAAACGGGACAGAATTTTGATTTAAGACAAAAAGAGAAAAATACCCTACAAATAAATGAAAACTATATCCCCTTGGTAATTAAAACCACGCTGTAGTATCTGTTCATATCTCTTGATTTATTTATTGCCTATAACTCACACCCTTTACAATAAATGCTTGATCTTGCTTTCTTGCTTGTTAGAAATCCTCTTCTGTAGTCCCCCTTTTAAAAAAAAAAAAATTACTGACAAACTGTCCGAGTCTTGTTATCAATCTATTAGACTTCCACCTCTTTAGAGGGCCTAATCCATTTGGAATTGGTTAAACATTTCACCTCACAGGGTCCCCCCGCCCACAAACAAACAATATAGCT
The DNA here is from genome assembly GCA_903632075.3 of Acanthosepion pharaonis. Classification (NCBI taxonomy): domain Eukaryota; kingdom Metazoa; phylum Mollusca; class Cephalopoda; order Sepiida; family Sepiidae; genus Acanthosepion; species Acanthosepion pharaonis. Next base: position 235,063 of record CAHIKZ030005595.1, on the reverse strand, counting down.
TTTGCTTTTCTAACTGCTGATGTGTTAACAGTTATTGCTTAAAGAGTCTATCAAACTTTAGATAAGAATGGTCAAGCTCAGTAGAAAGGCATTTGACAGGGTTTTGCATACTGATCTTCACAAGTTGAGAGTTATAGTATTTCTGGACAAATTTATGATTTGTTTAAAATTGACTTCCACTCTAGATTTTTTTTTTTTTTTTTTACATCAATGCAGATGTTGCCCAGGACTCATTGGACCCACTTCATTCCTAATGTTCACCAAGGCCCTTCCCAATGTCATCAGTTCTCAACTCAGCATTTATGCTGATGACAACTATCTACTCCTGTCTTAAAGGAGTGATATGGTCAAATTATCAGCTGATTTCCAAAATTATCCCCAATCTGCTGTCAACAGTTTCTTGCCCCAGTTAATTTATTTTAACACCTCCACAGCAAAAAAACAAAAAAAAAAAAAAAAAAAAAAAAAAAAAAAAAAAAACAAACTCATGCCTTCTTGGGATAACATATCCCCTGACCCAAGTGAAACAATTATATTGGATCAATTGATTCATTACTGATATTCTAAACAATTTCTTCTCACCAGAACCTATTTTACATATTTATAAATCTACCATTTATCCATGCACTGAATATTGCGGTCACATCTGGTCTGGTGTTTCCGTTATGTATCTAGATATTATCGATAAAATCCTCACCTGGCATCTGGGCTTCAATCACTTTCCCACCACCATAACGTAGATACTCTGTGCCTTTTCTAAATTAAATAAATATTTTTATGGCAATCGTTATAAGTGAGCTTTGCTCTTTGGTAGGATTTAGAGTGGCATTTTGATACCAGTTAGGCATTAGTAAATTGACCTATCTGTATTGAACATTGGCAATCCAGTCCAAAATTAGGTTAGGTTTGTTTTGTCTTTAGTTTCTTTTTTTCAAAGTTTACTTAGCTGAGAATGTGTATGTTCACTGATCACTTATTTCTGCCCCCCACTTTCTTTAGTTTAATTCCCCCTCCTCCATTAGGCGACCAGAAATGTCAGTTCTCTGGTTGAGGCGGACACTTTTTGTTTTTGCTGAGGTGTTAGTGGTTGGACAAATGATTGTTTTAAATGGAGTCACACATTAATTTTGTCCAGTTAATTGATGTTTCTGTCACAATTAAGGATTGTGGTGGTGGGGGTTACTAATACTATTTTGTTTAGTGGTGTGTGCATGTGTGTGTGCACACACACACACACACACTTGTGTATTCCCCTCCCCACACACAGACAAAAATTATACATATAGGGACTAATTAAGGCTTCATAGAGATATTGAGGTATTATGGTGGATGTAGTAAGAATAGTAAATGAGAATACGTTGTTTTGGTGTATGGAATATTGTGGTATATTTGGGTCAGTGATTGTGGCTGACTTATAAGTCAAGAAGGCCAGCCTTTCCCCACCCTCCCTCCTGGCCTTGTGCCACATTTCTGTATTTTACACATATCGCTTTCCCCCTTGGCTACTTGATGTAACAAGTTCAATCCCAACAGCTTCCCTCGCACTTTGTTTGTGGTACCCTCTCCCAGCTTCTTGCCACTCTTTCAACTTTGTTCAAAAATTTAAATTCAATATTAATCGCCATCTCAGGTCTCCTTGAATCCTGTTTTTTTATTGCTCTTGCTTCTTAAAAATGATTTCTATCAGATTCTTTCATGCTCAGTCTTCATCTTTTTATCATTTGCTTGGGGTAATAAAAAAAAAAAAAAAAAGCTATGCTCAGTCAAATATCAAATCGTATTCTATTCATTTTAACAGAAAACTTACACTGATAATGTCACTCCACATATTGATTTATCATATTGAAATCATGAAACTACTTGGAAAACAATGTTATTAAAACTCTAATAAACTAAATTTGAAAAAAAAAAAAAAAAAAAAAAAAGTGTATAATTCAGGTGTAACCTAGGCCTTTTCAAATAGTTAAAGACTTTTCAAGCTACATTGTTGTAAACCATCCATTTTTCATTGACTGTGATCTTTCTTTTCAAAACGGGTCACTTCCGCTGTTCTGAGCAGAGACTTGTAGATGGAAATGCAGCACATAATCAGCATTTCGATTTAGACATCATTGATGACCGCACGCCTGACAGAACAGACATGGTGTACCCGATAAAAAGCCCTACACTTAACTAGCAAACCACTTTCAAGCAGTACTCTCAGCTGTGACCCAAACCAGCGTTTGAGTGTGCAGGTCAGTAGACTTAACACAATGTTACAAAAAAAAAAAAAAAAAAAAAAAAAAAACGATATCTACCCAATTACAGGTACCCACTAAAAATAACATCTGAATTAATAAAAATTTGTAGTAATGACAAAATTACAAAAAAATTATAGAAATTTTTTTTAAATGTAAAATTAAAAATTTTTAAAGAAAAAAAATGTATGTATTGTCTAGTTGCACTGAGGAGCTATGATACAGTGAAACAGTACTGTCTGCGAATGACATAAGTGTGTGTGTGTGTGTGTGTGTGTGTGTGTGTGTGTGTGTGTGTGAGAGAGAGAGAGAGATATTTACCGGTTCTAAATTTAAATCTTGACTCTACTAACGAAAATACCATATTAAGAATTTTAAATTTAGAATTATTAGTGTTCATTCACTGCAATTAAGTATGAATACAAGATCTGATAAATTCAATAGATTTATCAAATATCTAGCCCTGATAAGCATTAACACAAAACTCATGAGATGGCTAACCAGATAAGTCACTAAAACCTTTCTTGATTTATTGAATGTGCATGTCACAGATAGGCAACTAAGATTTTGATACTATCCAACACCAAACTTTTCAAAGTCATCATCCCAGAGGTGATGAAAACGGAATTTAAAAATAATTTAAAATAAAATATGTGCATGACATTAAAATCAGTGGAAAAATGGGTAAGTCTTTCCATACAAATTTGTAGACATAAATGATACAGAACAGATGTCTAAGTGGCAACTCCAGGTCATTTGTGATTATCTTTCCATTTCAAGTAATTTGAAACCACTTCAAAATGCTTTTTTTTTTTTTTTTTTAGATTACTCTAAATTGCTTGATATCTAAAAAAAAAAAAAAAAAAAAAAAAAAAGACAAGTTTGTTAGGATGTCTAATTAATTCATAGCTTTTGGGGGGGGGTACCCTTAGCATTATACTTTTTTAGTATCTATCCATTTATCATGTAGATACAATGCACAACTAATGGGATAAGATGGATTCAAAATAAATAAAAAAAATAAATAAATAAAAAAAAAAAAAAAACATACAAACAAAGCAACTACCAGAGAGCAGGTGGCCAATCATTTTCTTCTCCAAAATGTTCATGGTACAAAAAGTAAAAATTGCTAAATCTGAGAGAATTGAGCAGAAAATGAAATACTGGCTGGGTGGCTAAATTGTTTATGCAATTTTTATCAATTCCCCAAGTTGTATACACGCCCCTACAATAAATCTATTGTGTGTGTGTGTATTATATATATATATATAAGAAATATACTCTTAAGGTGCGCTATATTTATGGGATAAAGTGCTCAATATCAGAGATTGAGTGAAATCAACACCTCGAGGCGACAAGCTCTTTTCGGTTTTCAATTTTTAAGTAACGTAGTATTTTTTTTTTTTTAAATCGTTATATAACAGTTATAGCTATGTTTTTTTTTTTTTGTCGATTTTTGGTTTGAAATTTATAGTCTAACATTTTGGTCATAAAGGTTTGTTAATTTGTTTATTATTTACTTTATTAATTTATTCTATTTCATTTATTCTAACAGGTGTGATTTGGTAATTTGTTTAGGTTAATTTATTTTACTTATTTTATTGTCATTTTGTTTATTTCAGTTTTCAATTTTTAAGTAACATAGTAAAAATTTGTTTTCATGTCTGCATTTTGAGATGAGCTCGGATCTTTTATTTAATAATTTATTTTGGTCTGGGAAGGTAATGATAGCTATTTTTTCCTCCAAGCAAAGTTTGCAAGTTTTTGATTGGTTGTTGTAGGCTGATGATCTTTTCCTTATTTCCCCAAGATACTTTTGGTGTGATGTGCATTTTGTTTTTAATTTCAGATATATTTAGAAAGCATTGTGCTGTTTGCTTATTTCCTATTTGTAAAAGATGTTTTGTGTGCATATTTCTTTGTTTCTAGGGTCCTTCAGTTATGTTAATAAAATACTGATTAAAACAAAAACATATAAGAAATAAAAATATAAAATAAATAAAACCGGCAAAATAGACTACCCACAATGCACCACTGACCCATATACATAAATAGCTGAGGAAAAAAAAAAAAAAAAAAAAACAGCACTCATGGCCTGACGATTGCTTCTTTGTTTTCTGATTCAGCTTTGAATCTCAACATGGTCAATTTGTGAGGAAAGTGAAATTTTGATAATATCAGTCTAGAATGACAATCCCAGCATGTGGTATATCTGGAAAGTACTTGAAAACTATACCATGTGTCAAACCAAGTCATACAAGTGAAATGAAGTAGATGAAATTGTTAGTCAAAGGTTGTGCTAGCAGAACAGTTTGTCCAAACTGCTGCTTATACCAGATTATGTGTTCACTCCCAGAACCTGCAACAAAGATCTGCACTGTATAGTTCAAAATGTTCAAAACATTCAAAGCAAAATTTTATGATCAAAATCTTTTTGTGTTATTAAGAAAGCTTAAAGGATTTTTTATGATGTAATTTTTTTTTTATAAAACATGTTATTCCCCACCAATTTCATTTTTATGAAATTTCAAGAAATTCCTTTTGTATCAGTTAATGTTTGTATCTGCTATAAAGGACAAGTCCTCAGAGAATTTTTTTTTTTTTTTTTTAAACAGGAAACCCACCCCCAAAGTAGAAAATCTGCTTGAATCACAAAAAAAAAAAAAAAAAAAAAAAAAAAACTGAAACTTTTATTAATTCAAAAAGCTCTTAATTATCTTTATAAAATATATCACAGGCACCATTGTCTTCAGAAATAATTATTTCAATGAATAATCCATTTTGACACAAATTTTCATTTTCTAAATTTTTTTGTGCATGCATAAATGTGTTTTTTGTAAAAAGATGTCTGTACAGAACATCAAGACAAGAGAAAAACCCGCAATAAATTTAAAAATTAATTATAATTTTCTAACATTTCTTCAACAAGCGTCTTTGTAAATAAGACTATAAAGCCAAAGTACTTAAAATTCAATAAAATATTAGATGACTTAGAATATTTTGCTAAATTTTTAAGATTACTGGGTTGTCAAAAAATTTATATATATAAATAAATAAATGTTCACATTATATTCAAATAATTTCTACAATTATGCCTCCATAGAAAAAAAAAAAATTCTAAACACATCCATATGTCAACACCTCATAAAAAACAACCCCCCCCAAAAACACTTTTATGCAATATTTTAAAATGTTTCAAAGCTTAATTAAACTCTAAACCAGTTAATATCCCTCAATTTCAAAAAGTTTATATTTTATTTTTAATAAAAGAGAATCCAATGTTAAGAATGGCTGATTTCTGGCAATTTTAAAACAAAAACAAAAAAATGCTACAATCAGTTTAAATTTGGTCTGTGTGGCCACTGGTTATAATCAAGAAACTAAAACCATTCTAGTCAGAGAGGAGGAAGAAAGAAAAAAAAAAAAAAAAAAAAAAAAAAAAAAAAAAAAAAAAGGTGAAGACCATGAAATATCCCTAGATATGATCAGCAGAATGAGAGCACTCAACACTAGGTACCTCCACTGGTTTGCTAAAAAATTAGCATACGATGAGAGAAAAAGGTTTTTTTTTTAAAAAAAGCCCCAAACTTAATGAAAACAAATATTATGTGCAAAATCTTTATTATTATTGTTTTTCTTGCACCAGCACATGGTGGTGGTGAGACAAAAAAAAAAAAAAAAATTAGTATAGCAAATTTTAACTTTTTTTTTTTTTTTGAAAATACAAATAATTGCCAGATTTTAATTAAAACTTCAGGAATTATTAACAGATGAAAATATATACTCCCAATTATTAAATTAAAAATTATTGTCCCAATTAATGTTTATACAAGTAGAACTCCTTGAATAATTTAAATCATATTTTGTAAAATATGGTTTCCACTTTGCTGATGATCTTACAGCCATAACTGAAAATGCATATCAAGCTCTTAATAACAGCAAAACTCGAGCTGTGGGTTAGATATCAAAGGAATTTGACAGGGTTTAGCTTGCTGGCCTTCTACATAAGCTTCAGGGACATGGTATTACAGGGCAATTATTTGATTTAACCCAGCCATTCCTGTCAAACCATGAAATGAAGGTAATCCTGAACGTGTTCACTTCCAGTACGGATGCTGGTGTTCCCCAAGGATCTATCCTTTGTACTAAACTTTTACTGATCTTCAGCAATGATCTTTCTCATGTCATCAGTTCTCAAGCAGGTATCTATGCAGATAACATTACAATTTACTCCTGTCTCAATTCAGCATTGTTGAGAAAGTTAATCTTGAAAACAACCACCAATCTGTGGTTGACTGGGAAAGGAAATGGCTTGTAAATTTTAATGTATCCAAAATGAAACTCATTTACACACCATAGAGAAACTTCCCTGCCTATCAGCATGCCTGATGCTCAACTTCACTAGAGCATCTCACTGCACCTTCTTGGCCTCATGTTTTCTAATGACCTGAGGTGGAACGACTACATTGAATCAATAGCTGCATCTACTGCAAGAAAAGTTGGTTCTCTGTGTCATGCCAGAAGGTTTTTCTTGTTTGAATCCATCCTTCACATCTACAAATCTACCATTTTTCCATGCATGGAATATTCTTGTCCCTGCTGTTCATCTTGATGTTTGACAAAATCCAAAGATGGATATGCAATGTGGTCAGTCCTGACTTGGCTTCTCAACTCCATTTACTTTTTCACAGATGCGATGTGGCTTCCCTCTGTCTTTTCTACAAATACTTTCATAGCAACTACTCTGACAAGCTTGGTTTGGTTAGATTTTATGGCATACCAACCTCAATTGGTTATTTAATGCTGACAAAATTTAACTATTTAAAAAAAGACGAAAAAAAAAAAAAAAAAAAAAAAAAAAAAAGTATTTCTGGTATTAAAACACACTTTTACCCTTTCATAGTGGTTTTGATTCCAGGTGCCAAGAGTTTTTTTATCTGATTTATGTTTAGTAAGTGAAGTCCATAATTTCTATGCCCTCTGGCAAGGTTAGTGTTCTGTTTCTTGTTATGTTCTTTGAAGGTTTTTTGTTTCTGCTTGTTTGTTTGATCTTGTTCCCTTAGACATTCTATTAGGTTCTTTTGACAATTTTAGTTTGGATGATGACCATTCTCTTATTTGAGATGGGATAGAGTTTTGTTCATCTATGTCTCTTTTGCTTGGTTCTTCAGTTATGTACTGGGTTGTGTTTTATTTTATTTTTTAAATGCACCTTTTGATTTTCTTGGGAATGTTTAGAGGGTTGAAGGATTTTTATACTTGGGATTGTGACTTTCGGATTTAATAGTTTTGTACATATAGAACCTTTTTTGCTTGAGGTTGATGAGATAGGATTTGTTTTGACTATGGCAGTTTGGTTTATGTGTCATATACTAAATTTTAGTAGTTCTATTAGACTTTTTAATTTATTTATTAGAGTTGTAAGATCTTGGCTTCTTATTGCATTGATCTCTTGGATGTCATTTTGGTGATTTGATATTTTAGTGATATTTGCATATAATATTGGAATTGAATAAAATTCGACATACTTTCTGGCTTCTTGTAACAAGATTTCCTTTTTCCACATATTACATTCTTTAGAGTCTGCCGAGTTTTGTTTTGTTTGTTTGTTTGTTTACAGTTTGGACATAAAAGAGGCCTTTCATAGGGTGACTTGTCATTATCCAACTCAAGTTCCCCACATCTTCAACAGACTGATGCTCTCTTACAAAGATTTTGTAGATGACCAAATTTCTGACATTTGTGACCACTACGGGGATTAGGAATGTATGGCTATCTTTACTACTGAGTATCCTATCTTTATTTCTTTAGGTAGAGGAGGCTTGTTGAATGTCAAAATATGTGTTTATTGATGCATCATTTCTTTTTATTTGAATTCTCTTGACATCTGCTACTTCTTGCTTATTTAGGGGGTCATCATTTTTAATTTCTTCTGGTGATCAGAGTGACAGCTCTGGGTTATTTATTACTCCCTTAGATAAATCAAGAAATTGGTGGAGAGTAATATTTTTTGAGGAATAATTAATTTTTACAAGAATTTCTTTTTTTTTTAATTTTAATTAGAATAATTTATTAAGTTTTAAATATTTTAATTTTCTGCATTACTTTGTCCCTGTTAGTTGATATTGTTATTAAGTAAAAACTACATTTACTAACCATAAATGGAAAAGTTTGGTAAAGAAAAAGAAAAAAAAAACACCAATATTTTAAAAAGAATCTTTTTTTTTATATGTGTATAAATATATGCTGATTCTTGTAGATATGGATATTCATAAATTATATCAGAAAACAAGAGTGATAACTATAGTAAATTTAAAGCCAAAGTGTCTAAAATTCAATAAAACATTATGGAGAATATTTTCCTAAATTTTTAACATTACTGAATAATACTTAAAAATAAACAGCTACTAACAGGTCAAGAAAAATACATTTTTGCTATTTTAGGTACTTTCATGAGATAGCTAAAAAAGAGCATAGCATGATGAAAGCCAAACCAAACTTGACGAAAACAAAAATTTTATCATCTAAATGTTTATTATTAAGAGAAAAGATCAAAGTATTTTTGGGTATTTTTTTTTTTTTTTGAGTCAGCAAAATTGACAGATATCCATGTCAACCATTTTATATATATATATATATATATATATATATATATATATATATATATATATATATATATATAAATAAGTGAAAATCTGTTTCAAATTCTTTTAAAAATCAATTATAATTTTTTCATAACTAATTTTAAGAGAATTAGAAATTATGTGTATTTAAAATACTTTGAAACAAGCATTACTTAGTTTCTATGCTGAAAAGAAGTAGTTTAAAAATAAAACAAAGCAGGTTATAACATTTCATGTCACTTGACAGGTGATTATTGATGATTTTATCACGTATTGATAGTTTACATGAGGAAAAGTTGTCATACAGAATGACAGAAGTGACAATTAAGTGAACAAATTATTTACCTCGTTATTTTTAAGGAAAACTTTCAGCGATCTAATTGTTTTTGTACTTAGCTTTTACCTTTGTTTATGCTGCTTTATGGAAAATATAAAAAAAAAATTAAAATAAGACTTGAGAGTGAGATTAAATTTTACAAGAAAGGTATCTAATTAATTTATAGGTACCTTATGAAATTTTATCAGAAGTGTACATAAAATACTATAATTTTATGTACATTTATTACATTTTACTGTGTTATTTGTATTTCAATTCATTTTATTATTAATTTTGATATTTAATTTATGGAAAAATGTCATAACTGAGATTAATATAAAAATAAGATCATATAAATTTCATGAGATGATACTGATACTTGTAGGTACCCTTCTCAGTTGAAATTGAAAAATCAAATTAACTTCTCCACCCATGTTTCGCAAAAATAAAGGGCTTAATAGCAGAATTCAATGCTTAACTAAAATAACGCAACTTAATTGAGTTCCTGCCGATCTTCCGTACTTTATAATTACAGCCGTATTATAAACACAAAATTACATTTCTTAATTACTGCGGGTCTTCTGATTGGCCGAAAGTATACAATTTGCAATGCGCTAAAAAAAAAAAAAAAAAAAAAAAAAAACTCATAAGGACATTTAAGAAATTTAATGCGTCTTTCAATTAATTTTATATTTTAACAACTTAAAATGTAAAAACCTAAAATAACTAAAGAAATAGCTGTATAAAAAAATTCATTTTTCATCAAAAAATTTTTTTGCTTTCAGAAAATATTGTCCATATTCATAAAAGCAAATAAAAGCATTTGAAATTTAATTAAATATCTTTTTGTTTTATAGTTTTGTAGGTTACAATTCAGAGCTGATTTTCGGGGGGGTTTAAAAAGTACATGATTTGCTTTCCTCAAAGTTTTAACTAATATAATCACTACTAAATTGAATGCAATTGAATTTCTAGAGATTTCATAAAATTAGTTGGGAGAGGGGTAATAAATATTAAAAAAAAAAAAAAAAAAAAAAATGCCATGAGTTTAAAGAAAAGAAAACATAAGATAAGTTCCATCATTTGTGAATAGTTTGTGAAAGTTTCATTAACATCTCTGACAATTATTTTTATTTTTGCAAGATTTTCCAAATTAATGTCTGTCATAATAAAAAAAACGTGCTTAAGATTTATTTTACTAGTTCCGGTGATACAAAAAGAAACAAGGTTGTGTTTTTTTTTGTTTTTTTTAAATCAAAATTTAAAAATACTTCGATCTTTCCTCTTAATAATAACAAAGAAACATAGACGATAAAATTTTGTTTTCGTCAAGTTTGGCGTCTTTTTATGGATGCTCTAGTCTTTTTTTAACAATCCCACGAAGATAAGTATGTTATTTAAACTTAAAGTCCGTAATATTTGATTAAATCAGATTGATTAAACTTTTCAGCTAATATTTCCTCAAATCAAGTTTCAGATTTTTTTTTAATAAAGAGAATTACAATCTGATCAAAAATGGCGTTTTAAAGTTAAAAACTTCTTCCAATCAACTTAAATTTTGAAATACGGCAAAGTTTTGCATATTGGAAATATTAAATTGAATCCTAAACCTTAAGTATCTCGAACCTGCAGGTACCTAATACACCCTTAAGGGTTCAGTTCGAAATTTCCCAGATCGACAGACATGATGAAGGCCGAATGGCACAACAGCCGAAACGCAATAACAAAAATTTAGTCCGAATGTAAATTAACGAGAACTTCTCATCCCAGAAATCCAGACAGAAAAATGTTTTTTAATTGTTAAATCATTTAACAATTAAGCAGATATTTTTCTGTCCATTAATTTCATATTCAACGAAAAGATTTCAAAATAAGTAAAATGACCGCTAATTCTTAAAACATCTTTGAACTCTGATCAATATGGTCTTCTAAAAACTAAAGCAACAGTCTTTCTTTAGGCTGAAAGTGAAAGACTTTAAAACATTTCGCATTTATTTTTTTTTATATAATTCTATTCCCAAATTAACCAGAAGACATCATGCAATTAAAAAAAAAAAAAAAAAAAATAGTAGAGTAAAATCGCTTTTTCAAAACTCCTTGTCTGCTCGTTAACATTTTTTAAAAATAAAAAAGGTTAACTTAAATTTTTACACTTTACTTTCATTTTTAGATATTAAATAAAGTTTTCTTCCTGTTCTTTTCCCTATAAATTTAAAGCAGATTTAGACAAAGACCGGAAAAGAAATCGTTTCTCGACGAATTATTAAAACAATTTTTCTCGTAAAATTTGGAATCTGCTGATTCAATGAAAAAAAAAAAAAAAAAAAAAAACAACAATAATAATAATAACAGTGGCCCTCATTACGGCTTTCAGTTCACTAGAAAAAGTTTGCTTTTTTTTTTTTTTTCCATAAAATATAAACTCACAATTTAAAACATTTATAAACAGAAATGAAAAGTTGACTTATTTTTGAAAAAGACAAAATTTAAATGAATTCCTGGATGGACATTTCTTGTAAAAAAAACTACTAAAACAAAAACTTTCATTTAAAATAAAATTTAAAGGCAAATAGAATTTTTTTTTTTTAAATCTTGAACAAATGAAAGGAACCGCGAAATACGTGAAACAAGGCAAATAAAAGAATTAAAAAAAAAATTATTTAATAATGAAATTGAGTAACTTAAAGTTTAAAAAGTAATATACTAGGTTTTATGATTTTATCGGGTATAAAAAAAAATAAGATCGAAATTATAAGTCGCATTTTTTTTTTTTTTAACGACTGAACATTTTGCGAGTGTCGTTAAAAATAAATAAGAATATAATTTTGTTATTTAAAAAGTAAGATGATTTTGAAATGTAGAGCATCTTAAAAGAAAAGCGAAATTTATTTTGGTGGGAGTCGCTGGAAAAAAAAAGTAAATTCCGACGTCGAGTTTTTGAAAGATGCTTAAAAAAAACAAAAAAAAAAACAAACAACTTTCAACCAGATTCATGTTTAATTTCGCTATATAGCCACGAAAATGTGTGTTTTTGTTTTTTTGTTTTTTAATTTTATCATAGGCATCTTTGGAGTGGGGATTGTTACCCTCAGCCCAATCTAGGGACAAACAAAAAAAAATGTACTACTACTCAAATCCGCTCCGGCGGGGGGTTATGGCTACCTACTGGTGTCCATCATCCCTGGCGCAGTAGGGAAACTCAAAGAATAAGAGGTTACCTACTACTATACCTATCCTTCGGGAGACGATCAGGGTCATTTATAACCGGCGCTTAACGCCCCCAATCCCCAAGGTGAAGTGCCGAGGGGACTCTAGTAATTTTTGCAAAGAAGAGCTCGGCCTTGTGCCATATTCCGTTAAATTACCCTTCCCATATTCTTGTCACCTCGAAACTATTTTCTGGACTATAAAAGAAAAGCCATTATCATTTTTTAAAACATACTGTAATTAGTGTAATTCTGTAATTTGTGGGCATTGAAATAATTTGAAATGGCACTGCCCAAGTGCTTTACATAACAAAAGGTTTAAAAAAAAAAACAAAAAAAAACTTTTTTTTTTTTTTTTTTACAGAAACGTATATTGTTTTTCTTAAATGAAACAATGTTTCTTGGCAATCAACCAATATTTAATAATAATAGCACAACATTGGTAACATAAGCCAAATTATGAGGGATCTTGGAAATATACAGTAAGATTTAAGAAGTTCAAATAACGATCATAAAAAGTAGGATAACAGATATGATTTTTAAGCTACGAATATCATAGGAATTTTTAAACAAAATCTAACCAGTTTCAATTTCGGGATACCAAAAAAAAAGCTGGGAAGAGTTCGGGAAAATATTGGGCGAAATTAATTTAAAATTATACTGTTTTTAAGGCAAAAAAGTGGAGGTACCTAAATACCTACACATGTACCTAATGATAATACAAAAAAAAAGTTTACAGAACGTTTTCATTAAAAACTAAAAAGTGCGTAGATTCCAGAATGTAGAAGAAAAAAAAAGAAAGATACTTTTTCATGGTCTTTTTTTATTAACGAAATAAAGCAAATGTGATTTGAAGAATGTTACATTTTTTTAACATACCAAAAAAAAAAAAAAAAATCGAAATTTACCAGATTTTTGGGTCTCCAGACAGTTTGTCTTTAATTCACACGAGTAACAAAACAATTAAGTTATATAACTTAAACGAAACCCGAACCGTTGTCGAAATTTATCATAAAAAAAATAAGACAAAATATCATAAAATATAAAAAAAAAAAAAAACACTGCTAAAAAAGCGGACAAAGAAATAATCCTACAATTTATTTAAATGTCAAAATAATTTTAAAGTTATTTTTAAGAAGTCTTAATTTTTAATAATTGTGAAAAATTACTAATCAACATTTTTTGTTAGTTGAAGAAAACATTTAAAAAATAAGATTAAATAAAAAAAAAAAAAAAAGTATTTTTCAAATGTTATTTCATTTTTATTACAAACTTATTATGTTTGGGTTTAAAAAACAATTGTCAAAATGTGAAAAGTGTTTAGTTTTGTTATTTTTACTTCAGAAGAGGTTTTTGTTTTTTTTAAATATTATTATTAAATTTCTTAATAGAAATGAAATTTTGCATTAAAATACGTGCTTAAACTTAAAAAAAGTAAAATAAAAATCTGATAAGTTTATAATATAGTAATTTAATAAAATTGAAATTTGTTTTTCTTGATAGGAAAAAATTACTAGTAAAAATATTTTGTGCTGACAAATGACAAAAAACTATTTTTACGAGTAATATTTTTTTTTTTTTAACTGATCACAAGTGTCATGTAAGGAAGTTAAAAACAATTTAAAATGACAATTATTCTGGGGGGAAATGCAAATTATATTATTTAATAAACAAAAAAGTAAAATTCTTTAAAAAGCAAAAAAAAAATAAAGAAATCAAACGGCGGGGAAAGAAGTATAAACAAAAAAACAATCATTTCAAATTATTGGCAATGTTGACTTTTTCTTCATTTTTAAAATGAACTTTATAAGTAAAATTTTAAGCATTTTTATCCTTTCTCCAGAGAAAAAGATTTTTTTTTGTCCGAAATAAGATAAAAGCTAAACAAAATAGAGCCTAAGTAAAAAGTTATTCTTAAAAAAAAACCATACCAAATTTCACAATTACGGAGTTAAACTAAACACAAAAAAAAGAAACTAAATTTTCCAAATTCAGCAATAAAACAAAAATTACAATACAAAAAGATTTATGCTAAAAACTCAGTACATTTTTATTTATTTTTTAAGTAGTTTTTTGTTAAATAAATTATTTTTTTATCCAATTGTCAGAAAATTAAACAAATCGGATTTTTCTAGAAAAAGAATGTTGCAACTAAATAGGAAAAAAATAGTTTTGAATAAAATTAAAATATTAACAACGTAAGCGAAACATGAATATTAATAAACTGAAGTAATAAATATAAATAAAAGGATAATAAACAAATAAAAAAAGGAACTTACGAATAGGCATGATGATTTATGTTTGATGTGTTTTTTTTTTTTTTAAAGTGATATATTTTTTTTTTTTTAGTCTCTAACTTTAAAATAGTGAAATGGCCGGCGTGACTGATGTTGTTTTCACTTGTAGATTTTATTTATTTATTTATTTATTTTCTTATAATTCCAAATAGAACAAAACGTGGTGAGGTTAAATGAGGAGAGTTTGTACTATTATTTAGTGGAAATTTAAGCCATAATAATTCATCCTAACTGATGACGATAACTGTATGAAAAAGCGGCAGGTGGCGGATTGGAGACAGTAGTCAGGGCCATGTAATGCGCCATTATCATCCAACTAAACAATTCATTTCAGTGATGCTGCCTTCTGATTGGTTAATTTAAAATCACCTAAATAAACGGTATTTTCTAAGGCAGGGGACACACATAGGAAGCGGAAGTGATTTAATACTAATCTCGGACTGAATACACAAGTTCACCTGGTCTGACTACAAAATTAAAGATAAAATTTCGACATATATAATTTTATAATGGCATAAACACCGAATTAATTCTAATTCCCTTTTAGCCATATTTTTCGCACGGATATATATCTTTTTGTTCATTATCCTTTCTTTTGTTTAATTTTTGCTTCATTCTTTCTCTTAGTCTTCGTTCCGCCATTTTTGTAACCACTCTGGTTATGTCATTTTTGCTGTAAAAATCTTACAAGCGATAACATTTCACTAAAAGTTAGCTAACGCTTTTTATTAAAGTTTTGTGTGTTGTTTCCGAGTCATATTTATGCAAGAAAGGGAAAAATATGATTTTTTAATATTTCGGCTGTTTTGTCCATTGGCCGCATGGAATGCTGGGAGCTTTCTTGCGTTCCCTAGTCAGATTTCTAATGGCGATTGTCGAGTGAACAACGCTGTTATCGTGGGAGACGAATGATGGCTACCGATGCACCACCTGTAAGCATTTATTTCATTTAATTTTCTTCATTAAATGTTGCATAAATACTTAATCTTCTGTCAAGGTTCTATTAGAATACTCTCATCATAGATGCAGCTGCAATTCAATTAATTTTATTGCCTCCTCCTTTTTTTTTTTTTTTTTTTATTCGAGGCCTCTCCGTGACTCACTATATGCCCTGAGTTAAAATGTTGGCACTTGAAATACACAACACTTCAACAAAGAAACATTTTCTTTTCTTTTCTTGTTTTATTTTTTGTTTTCTTTCATATCTTCCCAGCCGAATAGTCTATTCGTCTTTGTGCGCATAAATTGAATTCTCCTATTGCAAACGTACTTTTCTTTAACGTCTATCGTTAGACTAACAAACCCGGTAGTATTTTGTTAAGCCCTCCGCCTTTTTTTTATGCATGTGATGCTCTCTAGACGACTATCGTCTCCTCCTGGCTATGTTGTTGTCTAAAAAGAGATTATTTAATATCATTTTATGTCTTAGTTCGATAGAAAATCCCTTCCTTTTTTTACTTTATTTAGTCTTCCATTTATTTTTGTTCTTACTAGATTTCAATATTTAATGTGATTTTCCTATTGATCGGTATTAATTTGCTTTGTTTATTAAACTGTTCTTTTTGTCTGTAACCCTAAAACTAAAAAAAAAAAAAAAAGGTCGATTTGTCTTTCTCTTCCAAGTTTTCTTAATTCTTTAAATTTCTTTACTTCACCTTTAAAAATTCTAACTACTTTATTCAGCTTTAATATTATTTTGGGATTGTCCTTTAATTTTCGTTTGTTTGTTTTGCCAAATAAAAAAGTTCTGGCTTATTTATAAAACTAGGAATATACCTTAAAGAAGATGTAATATTTAGAACCTTTTCTTTCATTAAACTTAAAAAAAAAAAATAATAAATTTAAGTCGTTTATTTTAATGATTAAAATCTCTAATCCTTAAAATAAAATCTATCACGTGGTGAGAGTTCATTAAATTTCTTTTACTTTCTTTCCTTTTTTTTTTTTTTTTTTTTTTTTTACAATTAATTCGTTTAAGGTTTTTATCTTTGTCAAAATTGTATCATTTAAATTTATTCTTAGAAATGTAATTATATCTTAATTGTAATTGTTGTCTATTATTACCTAAATAAAGCGAAAGCCTCTTAGTCTTCTTAATGTCTTTGTTTTTTGTTTTGTTTTTTTTTGTCTTCTTTGCTCTGGGTACTAACAGATGAAAAGATTTTTTAAGTAGTAAAAATATATTATTTCACGTTTTTATAAACACAAATTTACACTGCAACCAAAATGAAACTCTGGGATTTCACAATTTGTTTCGGGGTTGGTTTTTTTTTTTTTTTTTTTTTTTTTTATTAACTATCGAATATAAAAATAAATATTTAGTGTACTTCAAATAAAAAAGGACTAAAAAGCTTATTCAACGATCTCATTTCTTTACAGTACACAACTTAACATGGTTTAGTTTTCGCAATGTTTATGTCCGGGTAATAATTTAATGAAATTTTTTTTTTTTTTTCTATGGAAAATTTTTTGCAAGTTTACAAATCAATCCCCAACCCCTTGAGCCCATGTGGTGGTTTAACCTTTCTTTTATATATATAAGCACACGCCCCCACCCCCGAAAAGGATGCTGGCTCTTTTCTTTTTCTTTTTTTGTAGTCTTAGATTTTGCCGACGAGGTCAGTCAGCTGTTTTTCTTGAAGGGTATCGGCTAGAAATTTCTTATTTTAATTCTTCTGGATCTATGGTACTTTTTTTCCTAGTCGTAAGGGAAAAATACTTTTTTTTTTTTTTTCTTGTCTAGACTAGTTTTTTTATTCTCTTGAGAACTACCTTGAAATTTTAACTTTAGTTTTGATGTGCTGTTAATTTCTAACCTTGCTGCTTTCTTTCCTCAATAAAAACATCTTTGAAGTCTTGTCTTATATTTATTTATAAGCGAGTT
>CAHIKZ030005595.1:185000-212500 GCA_903632075.3 Acanthosepion pharaonis | reverse complement strand
TGTCCATTTGGATATCTTTTTTCTTTTTTTTTTTTTCTATTAAGCTGTTCCTTGATCTAAGCTTTCAACTCACATAAGCCATCTTCTTCGGACATTTAAACAAAGATATTCAACATCAAAGATGATATTCTCTTATGTTGATGTAGAAGATTGCTATGCAATGATAACAATCATGGAATAGCAGACACAGGTTTTAAATTTATGATGCAGTTCTATGGCATGCCATATGGAAGACTGGATTATTATTAACAACGTGCCCATATTTCTAGAAGCAATGTAATGTGTTCTGACGAGTTTGGAATGTGATTTTATTGAGTGTGGATTTCTTTGTTTAATGTAGATGAACTCCAATATCTGAAGGTTCTTTTTACTGTGTGCATGTGTGAGTATTGTTGTGTTATCACTAATATTATGTATATGGAGATCTTTTTCTAAGAAATGTTGTTTAATAGAACTAAGATCAGAAAGGTGACAGATAAGTCTGCAGGAGAGTGTGGTTGTAGTAAAACCGCTATATGTAGTGAGTTTCTTGTTAGTATCAGAGATACAATCTCTGAATGGGCGTGTAAATTGATTCACTACATTGGTTTTTTTGTTGGGGATTTAGTTGTGTGGCTGTAGGGTTATTAGAGATTATAAAGTCAATTGTTTTAAATTTTTTATTATATATGATGAGCTTAACTTGTTTATTATTAAGGGGTTTAACATTTCTACCTATTATATTTTTGAGTGGTTCATCATGTTTGTAATTATTATGCGTTTGGTTACAATAGAATAAGTTAAGTGTTTATTTTGACATACATTATTATTATTATTATTATTATTATTATTATTAATAATAATAATATCAATTTTGTTAGAAGTTTGAGATACATTTTCATTTGGTGATCAATGACAATTAGGAAATCCATTATTAACAAGTGTTTGTTTAATGTTATATAATTCTTTATAGAATATGGTTTTGGAAGAAGGTATCATTTGTGTGCATTGGATTAAGTTTTTACAGCAACTAATATCATTGGGGGGCATTCACTATTATAATTATGACAGGAGTTAATGTTAGTGGGTTTTCTATGTAGAGAAGTAGTAAATTTGTATGTGCTAGAATCAAGGAATGGAATTTTTTTATCACTATTATGTTTTCATGTAAATTTGAGGACGGAATGACTTGCAAATTTGTTTTTAACTTGTGTAATTTGATCAATATTTTTAGCTAAAATGAAATTGTCATCGATGTATCTTAAATATATAGGGGGTTTATTACTGTCATTAAGTATTTCATTTTGTAAAATGTGCTATATAACAATTAGAAAAAAGAGGGCCTAAAGGAGATCTCATCGCAATACCATCTATTTGAGTATAAATATTACCTAGGAGTCATGAAAAGGTATTTGAGTGGTATATACTAATAAATTTTTTTTTTTTTTTTTTTTTTTTTTTTTTTAACTGGTGGGTTTAAAATTGATGGATGGGAGAGAAGTGTGATTGTTTACATCACCGATAATGATGTCAATCAGTTCATGAACAAAGGCAATAGTGGATAAATTTTATACATCCAAAGATGCGATTATTTAGTTGTTTGCTTTTACAGCATGAAGAATTTGCCTACCATACAATTTAGAAACAAAGAAAAAAAACAATTCTCCCAAAACACCATTCTATAAAATGACTGGCTTGTCTCTAAGCTTACCATCACACAGCGATTCTCCTGGATTAATAATTGCATCATTTTCAGTGCTTCACCATTGGAAACAAATTTAAATTGAACAAAAAATCCTTTAATAACATTAACTTTCAGCGATTTATCTTTTAATTTTTAATTTTTTTTTTTTTTTTTTTTTTTTTACATTTTGTAATTTAAACCAGTTGTATGAATAAACAAATTGCCAAAAATAACTGAATAAAGTCGATATATAGTGAATTAACCTCAAAAGTTGGGCCTTCTGCTCTAAAAAGAAAATGACCCCAGTATCTAAAATTTGTGCTAAAGTCAGAGTAGAGCAATTTCCTGATGACTTTTATGCAGAAGAAAATGTTATTTTGCAAATTGTCTCCATAGTGTTGACATTTTTGGGGTTAGCACAAAGATCACATCAAATCAAAAACTCATTTGACAAAAAGTCTTCTCAATTGAAACAGAATACAATCACAGATTTGTTGAAGAGTAAAGAGATACAAGATGATTTTTTTTTTTTTTTTTTTATGTGTGGAAAATGTGCACTTTATCTGACATTCCCTTACACAAAATCAACTAATGTCTATCTAATATTATCAGCATTGCTCTTTTTCTAAAAAAAAATGTTGCTTAATAGAACTGAGATCAGAAAGGTGACGGATAAGTCTCTGGGAGTGTGTGGTTGTTGTAAAACCAATATATGTAGCAGGTTTATTATTAGCACCAGAGATAACAGATTGGGTATGTAAATTGATACCCTGCATTGTTTTTTGTTTTTTTTTTTTTGTAGAGGACTTAGTTGTGTTATGTTTTCATTATAGGAGATTATAATAAAAACATTTTTAAATCACTATACAAAAGCTTTCATGTTTTAATACCATGATTGTACTTCCTCGGGCAATGGTAGTTAAGACATCTTTGCTGGAATAGTTATTGCCAGTTTTACATTCTATGGAGGAGGGTACATGTTTGATTATGGATGGTGGGTGGTTAGAATTTGGATGGATATATATTGTTTGCATTTGAACAAATGTAAATCCAATATATAGCAATATATCATATATGCAATATATTAGCAATAACTCTTCCAGTGAAGATGTCTTTTACAACACTGCCTTGAAAATAGTGGCTATGAATGCCCTGACATCAAATATAACGGCGATAGTAGGTATAGAAATAGAAAAATCATTTGGTACACCCTCCCATTTAACCAAATGGTTAGTACTAAGTTAGGGCAGAAATTTTTCAATTTAATTGAGAAACACTTCCCCAAAAATTATCCTATTAAGCTATAGATAATCTGGAAAAAAAAATTACTTAAAAAACGTAAAATTTTAAATCTATACAAATACCCAAGTAATAATTGCCATTCCAAAGGAGCAAATACTGATAATGCCAATAAGTGTAATTGTAGAAATTTTAATGAATGTTCATTACAAAATAGGTGACAAACAGACATCCTTGTTTATCTAAGCATTATTTCTACTACAGAAAATCCAACAATTAAAAAATTTTATATCGGAAGTACCAAGAATTCCTTTAAAACTAGGTGGTATTGACATATACTAACTTTCACCAACAGTGCTTACTGAAATAGGATGTCCCTTTCTGAATATTTTTGGAACTTAGGAGTTAACAAAACCCCTATGGCAAAATGGAAAAAAAAAAATAGAACTTGTAAATCTTTAAATGATCCAAGTTTCCTATGTTTACAAGGAAAATTAATCAAATTTGCTGACAAAGAGCTCTCTCTTAAACCAAAGGAGTGAATTAACTGTAAACTGCTGACACAGTTTATCTTTTACCTTAAAAAAAAAGAAAATACTTACACATTACCTTTTTTTTCTTTTTTTTTATAGCCATAATTTATTAGTATATAATGGTTCACCCTCTACAGGTAATTACCTTTTTTTTTTCCCCTCCCCATCTTAAATATTGCTATATATTCAATCTTATTAACACTGTATATAGATGTTCTACATTTTTAATTTTATCTACAGGCATCTTGTAAAAAGCTTCCTGAATATTAAAAAATTAAAAAAAAAAAAAAAAAAAAAAAATTACATCTGATTAACTTATCCCTCCCTTAAACAAATAGAATATATCATATCTGTCTACAAATCATAATACATTTGTCACTGCGATATTCTCCACAATCATCAATGATGCCATGTCTATATGCCGGTTTATTGTGACATGAAAAAAGTAACTCATCCACCTCCACCCTCTGACATTATTTTTCTATTTAGTGTAGATCTCTAATATTTAATTGATTAATCGAGAAATACCCACAAGTCTATTCCTAATTTCTGACCTTATGCCTCCCTCTTAAACTTTAGGAAAAGAAGTAATAATTTTCTAAATTTTCCTAAAAAGTCATTTTATAACAAGTTACTTACCATTGCATGAGGAAGTACAATCATAGTACTGAAACAAAGCTTTGTGTATTGATTTAAAAATGTTTTTATTATAACCTCTTATAGTAAAAATATATTTTGGAAATGTGGATTTTTACTCTATTTTTACTTTCTCTCATTTGGGGAGATGCATATATATAGAAAATGATATTTTTATTTGAAAAATTTTACATTGCATCATGGAAATTTTTGTGTGTCAGAATTTTTATCCTGTCATCAAGCAATATTCGGTAACTTTTGATGAAAATGATTTATGTCTGAAAGCAATGTTTGCTTATTTAAGTGCTATGGGGGGTATCCAGATTTTAATGTTTCTTGTGACTAATCAAAAGACAGGTCAAAGCTAAAGCAGAGAAGTTAAAACCATAGGTTAGATGTTGAGGAGGTACTTATACATGTCTTGGAGAACTGTCATATTAAGATGCAACACCATACTTCCATTTAAGAATATACGTTTAACTTATGAAGAAATAATCAGATATGTATATCTCTAATAATAGATTTGTTTAATTATTTTATATATACTTTAGAACTATCTTAAAGGGGCCTCTGATATGATTAAGTCATTTTTATATAATTTTGAATCTAAAATACAATACTTATTTTATTCAGTGAACCTTAATACATAGCAATATTAAAATTAAAAAATCATGGAATCCATATTACATGAACCATTATATATAATAAAATAATGGATATGTAATTGTAATACATAGATTTTTTTTTTTTTTAATGAAAAATTCATAAACTATTTTTAATGTAAACATTGTACAATGTCTACATATAACAGTTCATTACACTGACTTAATAGATCATTATTTTTAGGAAACTTAATATGTAGCTTTTCATGTAGCCATGGGTCATTTAAGCACTTACAAATTCACATTTTCTTAATATTTCCCATTTTACTCTGGTGGGTTTATTGCTTTCATTTAAATAGCAAAAATATTTAGACAGGGATGTTTGGTTACAGTCAATATTGTTCTTAAAAAAAGAAATATGTTGGTACCATCTTAATTTAAGTTTTTTGTGCTTCCAATATAAAAATTTTTAACATCTGGGTTTATAGTAGATGAAATAGTGCATTGATAAACAATAGATTCAGTAAGACACTTATTTTCCAATGGACACTGTATGGGATTTCTACAATTACATAATTTATTATCAAAATTATTGATTTCTGTTTTGGAATTACTATTATTTTTATTTAGTTTTAAGTGTTTATTTAAAATGTTATGTTTATTTGGAGGGTTATGGTGTCATGTCTTAATATGACAGTTCCCTAAGACTTGTATGAGTACCAGACATACCCCAACATCTAACCTGTATTAACTTTTCTGCTTTAACTTTGACCTGTTTTTTGATTAGACAAAAGAGACATGCTGATAAGATTTTGAAATCTCGAACTTCCCTCCTCTTTACTCCTTAACTCTTGATTAAGCAAATGTATTGTTTTCTGTTCTCAAAAGTAAATCCTTTTCATCAAAAGTTACCAAACATTGCCTGATGACAGGATAAAAAAAATTTTAAGTCCCAAAACACAGAAATTTCCATGTCACAATATAAAATATTTTTTTGATAAAAATATGCTCTGCGTTGTATTGAGCACTTTTTCTTTTTTTTTCCTCTTTTTTTTTTTTTTTTTTTTTTTTTTTTTAAGTAAATGCTAAAGAACTATGGATTCTAAATCTGTCTGTTCTTTCTCTTCATTTGGAGATATATGTATATATAAGCATGCAGCTTATATTTTATATAAAAAAAAACAATTTACGCAAACAATTAAATAGCAATGTTAATGTGATTAATAGCAAAATCACTTTGCTAACAAGCCTTAATGAGACATTAACTTACTATCAATTCCTTGACAATAAGATCCTTATATTCGAGTTGTCAGAAGACACTTGCCAAGTACTTCTGACAATTTCAAATTATCTTCAGGGTGCAATATATATAACCCATCTGCCAGCTATGGGTTAAATTGCAGGACAAAGTTGGGTGTCTGACAGCCTGTCTTGGTGATGGTGAAAAAAGAAAAAAACTCTTAATTGAAACCAGATGTGTGCTGTTTGGAGACATTGTGACAAATTGTACACCATTTGTCATCAATTCTTCCAAAATGTGTGAATAGTTTTAGACAAGCCTTTATCAATATAATTTAATGTGTATATGTAGTTTTGCAGTTCAGCTTAGAAATGAACAGTTGGGCCATCATTCAATGAACCAAAAAAAAAAGTAGATACCTTTTATATAATAAACAGCTACTTGTTTCTAAGCACAATCCTCTGCTAGGGCGACTAGCTTTCCCTGTTGCAGAAAACTACTCGGGCACATTCATATTTATTCAATATCCACAAAGCTAACCTGTGGTTTTTCCACAACTATACTGAATGAACTAAATGAAGAATTTCTGGGAGCGTTTGCATGATGAAGTGTTTGAAAAAGAGACCAATACATACAAAACCCTCACAGTCACAATGACTTGGAACACCTTGCTAGTTCCAAATAGTTTTATTGACCCACTTTTGCTCACAAAGCTTTAATTAAGAAAATAGTACTGTTTTCAGACACTTTGCCATGTTGATGCATGCTGGGACAGATAATATCAAGATGTCACATCCCTTATAAATTGACCATGGCAAGGCTAGATTCAATTGCAAACCCAACATCCTGGCCACTCAACTTTGCGCATACATGCATATGCTTCTGTTGTACTCAATTCGACACAACAAATTTGGGAAATGAAAAGGGGAAAGAGGGTACAAAGAAAAAAAAAAGGTAAAGTAAAGAAACAAAGATGAAAGAAAATAAACAAGAGTGATAGACAGAAGAAAGACCTAATTGCTGTCCTTAGATTTACCGCATTGATCCTTCCAAGTGAGCAAAATGTTAATGTCTCCTTTTGAAGAGTAATTCATGAATTGGGGAGATACTCTCAGTGTGTGTGTTGCGAACTCTATCATATAGGTGAAAAAAAAAACAGACAATCGATTTCAAAATAAAACATTTATTTACAAATATAAAAACAGGTAAAAGAAGAAAAAAAATTTGTCTAACCAAAAGGAAAGGAATCATTAAAAAAAAAAAAAAACAGAAGGTACGAGCGAATAATAATAATAATAATATATATGCATCTCTTACGCCAAGAAATCAACTTATCTGTCTTGATGAGTCAGTCAAGTTGATATCTCCACACACGCTTCTAATTCACCGAAGCGAGAGTCATTAGGCAAAACGATATTTTGTCAGCTGGCAATTTTCCTGGAGTCCTTTTCTTTCAGAATGGCCTGGGATCCACAGCATTGCTTATGGGCATTCCTTGGTCAATTCGATTTAGTAGTAGTCCTTTCATTCTGTAGTCAAGACTTTGCTGTCTTCTTTATTCCGATGGGCATCTGTCATTGGTCAGACAGAAAACTGCCTCCTTTTTTTGGGGGGATTTTTGCTGTGCCCAAAGTTCGTCACTTGACTTACCTCTTCGTCCTTGACCGAGTATGCAGGAGGATGCAAATCACGATGTGTTTGCATGATGGTCAAAGATCCAAGCAACCCTCAGGAGGGTCTCATCACAGCAGGAGAGCCTGGTGGTGCCTGGAGTTAGCGTATGGTCAATCACCTGATGTTTGCGTGATTTTTGAACCAGGTAATTATCAGATTGCTTAAAGTTCATGGGTCCTTGTCTTGAGGGCGGAAAGAAGGAAAGACAGAAATAATTAAAAAAAGAAAAGGAGGGGAAGGTTGATCATAGAAAATATTATTTCTTCATATTTAACTATTTTTCAAACTAGAATTTGGGATGTGGGGCAGTTATCTATAAAAAAAAAAAAAAAAGAAAAGAGGGTTTTCACCCTCCTTTGTAATTCCTCCTCAGACCTCCGTGGACTTGGGCATAGGGCTGATCTCCCGATCACCAGTACAGAGTTGGTTGTACCCAGTTGTATCACCTTGTCCTGTCCCATCAATTTTCTCCTTGTCTATCTTTCTATCGGCCTTCTTTCCAGCCTGTGCTCGAGCTACTGCACATGAGGGGAATATACTGGGATTCTCTTCCTGTTGTGGAGTGATTTCGCAGTGGAGGCTTGTATTTGTACCAAATCAGTCCTAAAATAGGTTCGACGTACAAAACGTTAGGAACTTGATATAATAAGTATTACGCAGAGTAATCTTGTTGTGGTCGCTGATACTTTCATATTCGACTAACTGTCGCCCAACATCGACTGACCGTCGTTTCTATTACTACTACTACTACTACTTATATTAGGTGGGAGAGTCTATTAACTATAGAATAGGTGTGTTTCACCATAACACTTCCTTAACATTTTAAGAGTCTATCAAGGCAACCAGTTCCAAAACTGCTTTAGGGTGGGGTATCACCCTTCCTGCCTGCCAATTTGTTTCCAAACAACATTGATATGCTCTTCATAGGTAAACTGGGCGCCACTCTGACCTTGATGGGGCTAGACACTAACTCTGATGTAAGATGGGTTTGATGCAGAGGGGACACTAACAAAGCTACCGCTAACACCCTGTACAATAAGAAATTCACCTGTGGCTGAATTCGATCTACACAGCACAAAACTCTTCACAATCAGGGACTGAGTCACCCCAGATTTTTTTTTCTGCATGGTGTCACCCATGTGGTCTACAGAACCTTTTAGACACAAATGGCCTATAGTCTTCTCTCACATCTTTTTCATTGGATTTCCTATCCATGGTAATTTTGTTAGAAGAAATTAATTCCTGGAGTCTGTCCTGTATTATAGCTCTGGACTTGGCATTCTGCTTCATCCAGCAATTCAACACAAGGTGTCCGAATTTATGGCAGTAGTGGTATGTCGGGAGTTTCCTTTCTCTCTTATTTGTCTGCTGATATACTGGTGACTAAGGACTAGGACTTTGAGAGTTGGTACCTCTCAAACTGGGTGGTTGGCCTAACTAACCGATTGACCTGATTTCGAATTCAGACCCATGTCTTGGACGTGGACCATTTCCAAACTTGAATGGGTTTCTGTAACTGGGTTTACCCAGCTTATGTGTTAATGCATATTCATCAGCAAGGGTTGCTATCTCATATACACTATCTACCCTCTTCTCATTGAGGTAGGTTTTCAAATCGTCAGGGACACATTCTTTAAATTCCTCTATCAGGATTATTTGCCTCAGCCTGTCATGATCTGCCTCAATGTTTTTTACTGAGATCCATCTATCAAAATATTTCCTTCTATCTCAAACTCTACATCTGCTTGTATTCCTTTCAGTATGCTCTAAATTTTTGCCAGTATACCTCCAGCACTAGCTTGTATGATTTAAGAATGGCTGATTTGACAATGCTGTATTCAGTGCAGTCTGTTACTGAGAGAGGGCATACGCTTCTTGAGCTTTGCCTTTTAATGAGGTCTGCAATAAAATCAGCCACATTTCTATGGGCCATGCTAGGTTTGAGGTGACCTTTTTGAATAGCTGGAAATACTTGTCGATGTCAGCTTCATTAAATTGCAGTATAAGTCAGACCTCCTTCACTAAGTCAAACTCACTTCTTGCTTCGTGAAGTTCCTGCCTTTCATCTAACTGAAAGCCGGTTTCTTGCTCGATTCTAGCTTTTTCAATTTCAACCTTTGATCTTTCAGCTTTGGCTCCAATTTTAACCTCAGCCTCAATTTTCATTTTCTTGAGCTCAAGTTGATCCTTCGAAAGTTCCAATATGTCTACCGATAATTGATGTAATACTTCTGCATTGAAGATGTCATTGTCTACCTTATGTTCAGCAACTACTCTGAGTTTTTCTCATGGACTTCCTTATCTCTAGTTCTAATTTCTTCTCTATTTCAACTATATTGTCTTTTGTCAGTTACATAACTTCTCCATAGAGGGTGATACAAGAAAGCTATCTACAACCAACATCTTGGTCTGCAGTTCACTGATACCCTGAAGCTGTGCGATTTTTACTGAGTGAAAAACCAAAGAGAAAAATACCATAACGAGCGCCCCTATTTTATATGTTATGAACTTGTAGCATATAGGTGAGACACAGTTCAAAAAAAAAATAGGATCCTTTCTCAGCCTTCATTTAGGGATGGAAGCGACACAAAGGTGTCAGTGAAAAACAGATTTAAGATGATGGATTTCAAAATAAAACATTTATTTACAAATATAGAAACAGGTATAAAGAAAAGAAAAAAAATTGTCTAACCAAGGGGAAAAGGATCATAAAAGAACAGAAGGTATAAGCGAATATGTGTGTGTGTGTGTGGATCAAGCCAAGAAATCAACTTATCTGTCTTGATGAGTCAGTCAAGTTGATATCTCCACACACGCTTCTAATTCACCGAAGCGAGAGTCATTGGGCAAAACAATATTTTGTCAGCTGGCAATTTTCCTGGAGTCCTTTTCTTTCAGAATGGCCTGGGATCCACAGCATTGCTTATGAGCATTCATTGGTCAATTCGATTTAGTAGGAGTCCTTTCATTCTGTAGTCAACAGACTTTGCTGTCTTCTTTATTCCAATGGGCAGTCTATTTAGAATCTGAACAATTCGCTCAGCAATGTTCATCTGTCATTGGTCAGACAGGAACTGCCTCCTTTTTTTTTTTTTTTTTTTTGCTGCTGTCCCTAAAGTTCGTCACTTGGCTTACCTCTTCGTCCTAGACCAGGTATGCAGGAGGATGCAAATCACGATGTGTTTGCATGATGGTCAAAGATCCAAGCAAACCTCAGGAGGGTCTCATCGCAGCAGGAGAGCTTGATGGTGCCTGGAGTTATGGTCAATCGCCTGATGTTTGCGTGATTTTTGAACCAGGTCATTCTCAAGTCAAATTGCTTCAAAGTTCACGGGCCCTTGGCTTGAGGGTGGAAGAGAAGGAAAGACAGAATTGGGAGAGAAAAGGTGGCAAAGGCTGATCATAGAACTTATTCGCTGACAAGTACTTGTATTTTATTTATATTTAACTGTTTTTCGAACTAAAATTGGCGGTGAGGGGGTGCTTACACATATATGGCTAATGGAATTTTAGGTACATAGCTGTGTATGTATATATGTGTTTGTTTTAAATTTAGACTTGTCTTTCTCCTTGGCTAGTTGCTAACCAAGGCTGAAGTGCCGTATTTATCTTATTCAACTCATAACTAGGGGGCAAATGAACAGATGGTTTCTTGGCTTTGTTCAAACTGATGATTTTTGACTTATCAAAAAAAGAATAGTAATATCTACAAAACACAGAAATTTGTTTCTTGAAAGGATTCATTGGTCCATCTTTCAAATAAGGTTATTGTAAATCTTTAAACTCATTAAATCTCAAACAGTACAATACATTTTATTGGTACTGATGCACAAGACTTTCTGTGCAGTTGGAATTATCTTGTTCCTCCTGTCTTTTCTCCTTTTATTAGTAATTTGCAATCTGAATTTGTTTATAATCTTCTGATATAACCAACAAATCTGGAACACTACATATTCTATTATAACTTGAAAGCAATATTACATCAAAATCCCATCTAAAGACAAATGTTGATACCTCTTGGGTAATATCATCCAATAAAAGTGGTTCTTCTTCATCACAAATGCTAGTTTTGTTAGGGCACTCAGTGGATATGAGTATTCATTCTTTCAGTTTTGTTGTATACATTTCTCACAAGAACACGGTGTAGTCAAGGAAAGTAACTCACTCCCCAGTGCACAAACCTTCCCACTTATATGTAATCTAATTTGCATATCACCACATCTGGAACCTTAGAAGCTTTATGTCTTTAGTAAACCTGCTACTTCTATGAACCACATCACGTGTACTACTTGTCTCATGGTGATTGCCTAGATTCCTCTTTAAAGGATCTCAGTCTTACCAGATTTTCTTCATTTGAACCTTCCTCATGTTCCTCACACACTCATTGTTTCCTCCCCTCCACTCTCAAAATCTTAGTGATCATCTTGATCCTCTCTTCTGCATCAGGCTTTTCCTCCATTTCAATATCTTCGGGCTCTCTTCACAATCTAAACTAGTCTTTATGAGCTAACATGATCTGCCCATTTTTGTTAATATTGCTGTATTAAATCCTTTTTACACTGCAAATTGTGCTCTCTCAGGATTTGAATCCTTATTCCTTATTATACATTCTCATTTTTTGAAGATATTGGGGCTCTAATTTGCCTCCTGTTAATGCCAAGGGATTTTGTGTTCTGCCTGCATGTGTGATGTTCTGTAACTTAAAAGCAATCTTGGTAGATAACTTTCTAGACTGCAATTCCCTGGAAAGAATGTTTCCAATCCAACTTTTATCGTCTGGACCATCCTCTCTGCAATTCCATTTGGCTGAGGATAGTAGGGGGGTTGTTATGTGACCTGCCTCCAATTCAAATTAACCATGTTCACAAGATTTCTTCAGCAAACTCTAGTGCATTATCTGGCACCAATGTCTTAGGTACTCCTTTCCTTGAAAATACTACTCTTAACACCTGTTTTACAGTACTTACTTTTCTGTCCAAAACTTTAACCACTTCAGGCCAACCTGAATGCATCTACTAGTGTGAGGAGTAGGCCTACAACTTTAATGTATGCATGATCCATGTGTACTCTTATATACAGCTCCTTCTCTTTTGGCCATGGACTAATCTTGGCTTGCCTAAAGCTCTTTATTTTTGCACAATGAGGGCATTTTCTAACATAATTCTCCATGTCTTTTGTATACCTCAGCCACCAGGCTTGTAGTTTCAATCTTATTCATGTGTTCAATATATCACCATGTATGTCGTTGTGAACTGCTTTAATAATATTTTTTTTTTTTTTTTTTATAATGATTTTGGTAATCCAATAATATCTCCACTACATATGACTCCTCTTTCAATTGTTAATCTGTACCTTATTTCCTTAAAAGGCATTTTCTCCATAGAGCAATAACTCCATATATTATTCTATTAAGTATAGGGCCAACTGAAGGATAACACATCTCTCTATTCGGTGCAAAATTCTGTCCTCACAACTGTCCTTTGTTTCAACATTCTGAGTATTAAAATTCAATCTTGACAATATGTCGACATGTGGAATGGCATTTCCTTTACTATACATAATGTCATAAGCTTAATTGCCCCCACCTCAAAATTCTAGATGACTTTAGGCAATTTTTACCTTGGGTTGAAAAATGAACTCTAAGGGTTTGTGGTCCAACTTTAGTAGAAATTTCTAACACAGACAAATTGCACTTCCTTTCAGTACTCCAGACAATTGCCAGCACTTCTTTTTAATGTTAGAATAATTCTAACTGCTGTCAACTTTCTGGACAAGTGCATAATAGGATGTCCCACTTGTGATAACATCACTACTGTGGTATGTTCGCTATCATCAATAGTTAGTGTGGGGTCTTTTGTCAAGTACCTTAACTACTGTCTTGTTTCTAAGTGCTTCCTTTATCTTCTTAAAGGTCCCTTCTGTCTTTCAGTCCACTGAAATTTATTATTCGTTCTAAAGTTCACAAAAGGTTCAATCGTGTCGGTATATGGAGGTATATATTTATTATAAAAGTTAGTCACACCCAAGATTCTTAAGTTATTTTTTTGGTGTGCTTATTTCTGATATTTTGCTAATAAATCTGTCATCTGGTGAGATTCCATCTTTAGATATTTGATCCCCTAAGTATGAAATTCTGTCACAATTAAATTTACATTTATCTTGATTTGTCATGCCTGCATTACTCTGCTCAGAATCTGTTCCATTTTAATCTTCAGCTCCTCCTCCTCCTCGGTATGAGCCCCAATACCAATGTTATCCTGATAGACAATGATGTTTTTTTGACTCCTTTTGGAATATATGGGTAGATGTTTTAATTCCAAATGGCAGATGAGTCCACCTTAGAAGACCTATAGGAATGTTTATTGTAACTTCTTGAAAATGTTCGTCAATTTTAATCTGATTATACTTGGCAAAAAATTTCATGCCAGCAAACTTAAGACAGGCTGTTTGAATATTTGGCAATGGGAAGGAGTCCAAACATATCTTTTGATTTACACCAACTTTGTAGTCACCACAAATTCTTAAAACTCCATTGGTTTTTGCATATGGCCATGATTGGGGAAGCCCATTGCTACCACCATAGATGACCTTCTCCAATATTCCTTGTTCAGTCAAATTATTAAGTTCCACCATAATCACTAGCAGAAGGTGAATTGGAATTTTATGAGATTGAAAATATACTGGTTGGCTATTCTCTTTGAGCCAAATACTCTCCTTGTAATCCTTTAAATGTTTAATCTCAGGTTCTTTTAATTTCATGCAATTAACTAACTTTGAGGTGTCTATTCTTAATATGTCAACCCCCTAGGAGACCATGATCTTTTACACACTTCACAAATATGATTGGTATTACCTTGAATCGAGTCTTAGACTCAAACACTGCCTCAAAGTATCCAAGTGTTTTAATGACTGACCCATCAAATTGTTTCAATTGCAGATTGGTCCTCCTTAATTTTGATCTTCCCATTTTGTCCCCAAAATTCTTGGGTATTAATGTTACATCACTACCCATACCCACTTGCATTAGTACAGATATTTCATTTATTTTTACCCTTTCTCTATTCCTATCTTGTACTTTTACTTCATAAATTTCAGTATTTCCCATTGCAGGATCTATCTTCTCCATTTCTACTGTTTTTTTTTTTATATTTCCATGAAACTGACTGGAAATGGTTTTTCTTAAAACACATCTTTCCAAAAGCTGGGCATTTATACTTGTTCATCCTGTGTTCTTTGTCACAAAAACAACATTTACATAAACTCTCTGTGGTACTGTATGTCTTAATTTTAGTCTTAGTGGTATTAAATCTCTCTAGCTCTGTAAAAATTCAAAACTTGTTTCAATATTCATGTTCTGGACTTGAAGCTGTCCCAAAATTTTGTGTTTATTTGAGACATCATACAGTCCTTCAATTAGCCTTAACTGTATTAATTCCTCTTCTATAGACATCAGTCCTTTACACAACTTTTCATATTCACAGTATCTCAATGCCTTTTTTTAGGCTGTGAATATACTGTCTAATGGTTTCATCCAGGTTTTGCCTGATTTCAAGGAACTTCGTCCTCTCAGCTATGACCAATTTCTTTTTAGGATGTATGTTTTGCTTGTACGATGTTGGCAATTTCTTCAAATCTCATATTTTGTAATGTCCTTGGATAGACCGTTATGGAAATCTTTTTTTCATCACAGCCCACTCTGATTTTTTTGTGGAATTTCTTTGGTGTTTCATCCAGTTAAAGTTTTCAACTTAGAAATCTTTTGTTAAAGTCATCTTCAAACCCTGTCTTAACCTTTACCACACTAATTTCTTTCTAGAATTGTTCCACTATTTTTTTCTTTTTGTGCAAAAACATGAACATCTACTGTTTTAAAATTGTTATAACTTTTCTTTGTATTGTGCATATAAATTTTCATTTTTGTACACTTAATAAAAGAATGAATGAGTAATATTTTGATGTAATGCATTACGTTTTGCATGTATGTTTTGATGTTGAAAGCAAAAAATTGAAACGCAAAATAAAAAACAAATACATTAAAAAAAATACATAAATAATTTATCGTACTTTAACTTTTATTACTCCTTGCGGGGATCTGGGGTTGCAATAAGAAACGAAATTGCTAAAAAGGCTTTTATTTTGACAAAATGTGACGTGTCTCCCCCGTGTTTACATATGAGAAGACACCAGCATTTGTTTGCTCTTTCTTTCACCTGATTCATATTTATTTGTCTCGTTGATGAATAAAGTTCTTATTGCGTTGTTTAAAAATAGACAAAATAATTCACTTTCAGAAAGACCATCAGATATATTGATGGTTGCCAGTAGCTTCCATAAAATTACTCCGGCATGGATGATAGTGGTCACTGTCGCTTTCCTCCACATCACTAGCATAATTATCATCTCCTACCACCTCACCATCAATATCCACTCGAGTAAAGCCTTCAAAATCATCAGAATCCTAATCAAAGAAAAACTCCTGAATAAAGGCTTTGTGGCCATTTTTGTTTGCAAAAAAATTAACATGGGTTTAATCAATGTTACACTCTCCCGTAGAGTCTAGAAGAGTTCAATGGCATTGAAAAACAGAAGTTTAACCTTGTTCCAAAGAAGTAGTAGGCAATTTCCAGCTTAAAATATGGTAAATAACAGTTGACAAGTGTTTATTTATAGAAACCATCTCAGATGGCAGAATGCGCCTAGAATAGCAAAGGGAGAGAATTCTATGGCGACTATTGTTGCCTGTGGTGTGGTAATGGTTAAGCCCAACAAATTGGCAGGCACACATTTTTCTTAAAGATTAGTCAATTTTGATGTGTAGAAAGACACAATTCTGAAGGCAACAAATTTGAAACTGCAGAAAAAGATACCTGTTGAAATAATGACATAATTTAAACAGACATGAAATAAAAACTAATCACAATATGAGGAGGAATGTAATTTTTAGAAAAAGAAAAGATATTTTATATTTATCTAAATAGCCTTAAAAAAAATAAGTGACATAGAAGCAGTTGAAAGTGAATGAAATTGCACTTTTTTGACCTGTTTCTGTAGTGTCAACTAGGGAAGTTTGGGATGTCTATTTTCAGGTGTTATGAGCTGATACTGTTTTTCTTGTTTGTTTTTTGAAGTTCTATGTTTTGTGTAAATGTTAATTTTGCTAAAAGAACAAAAAAATCTATCAATTGCTTTTGGTTTTTTTAAAAACTTCATTTCTTAGATAATATACAGCTGTGGTATTTGTGTTTACTCAAATACATATTATTCATCAAATAGTAAGAAAATATTACTGTTTGGTCTTCCTCTCAATGTCCCAGGGGATTTGAATCATGAGAGAAGGTTGCTTTGAGGTTTTTTTTTTTTGTTTTTTTTTTTTTTTTTTTTTTTTAATCTTTGGTATGTGGAAAGGAGTATTCTAATGGAACATATACAGCTCTTCCTTTAGTGCAAGAAATGGGGTGCTCATCACCCTCTCTGGACTATTACAGATAACACAAACTTGGTGTGCATCTCTGTGATCTGCACAGAGCCACTTATCATTCCACCTTTTCACCTGTCCACTTTCAAGAAGTTTCAATGATTGGTGGCATGTGACACAAGCATGGCATGCTTCTTTTTTCATTTTTTTTTTTTTTTCTCCATTTCCTGTGTCAATTTGAAAGCTGCCAGTTCTATCCATCCTTGTCCAAGAGAGCATGTTCCAATCTTCAGGCTTTTTTTTTTTTTTTTTTACCTTCCACCCCACCCCACTAGTGATGCGCCCAATTGTTATACTTTTGATAGATGATTCAAGTTAGGGAAATGATTTCTGGTTGTTCTTGTATCATAGCAAAACCTAACAATACATTATCTCAGTATCTGTAATGGTAAGAAAATGATGCAACAGTAAATTAACATTTTAGAGTGAAAATGTACAAGAATATTTATGAATTTACTTAATGTCCAGTAGAAAGGGATAAAGCTACATGTGTTTTGCTTGTCTTATAATATTTTTAAAAATTACATTATGCTCAAATACACATGAAACAAAATTATAAACTATCTTTATCTTCTTTCCCTTCTCTCTATATAAATGTTTCTAATGTCAACAAATAACATGATTAAACATTGACAGGCCATTTGAAAATATAGCCTGTCAATAACAATCCAAATAAGTTCTTATATATTCATGTTCTTGAACAAAAATCAAGTTCAATTATGAGCGTTTCAAGGGTCACAGGATCTCTTGTGTACAAGGTTTCTTGTTTTTAAATTTGTTAATTTTTAATTGCTTTCAATTTCAAAACTGAAGTTGATATTGAACTTAATTGGTATTTATGTAGAACATTTTTTTTTTTTTTCATTTTTTTTTTTTTTTTTTTTTTTTCCTTGCTCTCTTTCTGACCTGACAGATGCCTCAGGATCTTTTGTCAGCAGCCTTGAGTGAATCAGGAATTGGAGATTTGGCAAGTTTTGATGAAACCAATGATTCTTTCCTCACAAATGAGACATTCACAGACTCTCAACCAGTAAGTCAGTTTTAACTTGCCTTTTGTTTTACACCCTTTGGATGCTTTATGCATGCATGCGCATGTGCGCGCGCACACACACACACACACACACACACCTCCGTTAAAAAAAACATACATCTTAGATAATTCTCCCTATGTGATGTATATGCTTATTGGTTGGCCAAAAAGTTTGTTGAACTGCATATTTACCATTTGGATTTAATCTGCCATCCTTCATGCAACTTAATTGTGTCCTCACAACAATTAATCTTAAAGATTTTTATTTTATTTATTATTTTTTTTTATTTTTTATTTTTTTTTTTTTTCCATTAAGAGAATTTGGTAATCCAAAGATGCTGTATCAGCTGACTACAGCAAATGAGTAAGTTTCACAACTAAGCATTTATAAATTTAGCCTGGTCACAAAAGAAACAAGGTCTGTCAAAGACTATTATACTCTTTCTGCTAATTCCAATTGGTTTTGGCTGGGACTGAGAGTAATACCTGTTCAACTAAATCATTGGCTTCATTGGAAATGAGCTTATCCCACCAAATGAACTTTCCTTGGGTAAAAATTGATATTTGTTAGTGCTGCTTTGTTTTGCTTGCTATTCCCAATCTCTTCTATTCCATTCCACTCTTCATTTACTATCACTGTTTTTCAAAAATGGAATATTTTAGTTACATTTAAGTTATAAATCATGCCTGAATCTATGGACCAGTTGCTTTTGTTCACTTATGTGAAAGGCACACATCAAAGCAACTAGCATAATAAAACTGGTTCAAATTAAATATTTTTAGTATGTTGATCAATTCCCTATATTGTATGCCATGGACTATTCTCAAGTCATTTCTTTTCTTTAATTAGTCATGTCCCTTCAGGACATAGGTAAATGTGCAAGTGTTGTAATCAATAACGGCTTGAGAATGAGAAATCGGAGAGCCAAGTTTGAATTCCAGTCAGGTTCATTACATTCACTTATGTGCAAATACCCTTGCGAAAAGGTATGTATCCATCTTGTAAAGCTGTGCGGTAAATACTAGAACATGTACCAGGAGGAAAATCATTGTTACCTCCACAAAATTGTTAATGCTATGTGCACTTGCAAAAATAGAAAAGAAAAGGAGCATAGTTCAATGAAGTCTGTAGCACTCAACTTTAAAAACTGCCTTTGGTATGTTTGAACATTCACAATACCTTTTTTTCTAAACTCATAATTTGTACATTTGAGTGTCGTTTTTATGATTCTTAAGCTCCAAAAGAACACACTTCCTGTTGGTCATTAATACAATATAAATCAACACTTGTAGGAAGTGCTTAACTTATTGGAACAATGCTGAAATTAAATTAAATACTCATAAAAATGTAGGTACTTATCTCTAAAAGTAATACAAGCATCATTCCAATGCTCTGTGCTTATCTTGTTTTATTGGGAAGGTTCTAAGCTGATAATGAAAATTATATACCGACACTGGAAGATAACAGATATTTAGAAACTTAACAATTTCCCAGTTTGATGATTATGTGGGATTAATTAATCAAGATGTTCTTGTTGAAGCTGAGGTTTGAAAACATTTCTAAACATGTTCTGATTGTAAACATTTATAAAACTGTATTTGCTTTGTTCTCTAGATCTGAACCCATTACACCTTTTTCTTTCTTTCTTCTGTAGACTGCTATAACATCATCAACCACTGCAAATGGCTTCATTAGTGTTACCCCAAACAATGTATACACCCCCGTCGCCACACAACCATCTGTTACAGTGCAACATCAGCAGCAGCAACCAAAGGTTATTGCATCAAACCAGGTGAGCAGATATGTTGTTTGTTTTTTTTTTTTTTTTTTTTTTTTTTTTTTCTCTCCTAAATGTTAAAATCACTTGAATGCCGGAGAAAAATTTTAGTTATAACAAGACAGCCCATAAACTTGTTGGGTTTCTTTTAAACTCAGTTCATGATACAAAATGACAATGTAACAATTTTTATTTTTATTTAAAGACATTTATATATTTTCCTTTTTTTTTTCTTTTAAACATTCTCTCCTCGGCATTAATAATATTGCATTTCATTAGTTCTAAATTTTTTTTTTTTTTTTTTTTAGAATGTTGTAAATAAACAATGTAATAAATAGTGTTTAATATTTTTGTAAATTCTCGAGAACAAAAAAAATGTACAAATTCACTTTCATGTGTTTAGGCTTTATTAGAATTGTAATCATCACTTTTTAAAACAATAAATATTACCAAAAAGTGAAGATAATTAACATAAGTGTCATGGGAAAAACTGTCCTTTTGACATTCCAGGGTTTTTTTTGGGGGGGTCATGAAGGTTCATATTAGCCTTTTTCTTTTTTTAATCTATATTTAGTAGTATAATAAAAACACTTAGTTTTCAGTAAATATTTATTTCAATTTATTCAATCTTTAATAATTTCTGGTTTATGGCCACATCACATTGAAACACTGGATCTTGTATAATCACCAAAGTTAATCCATGTAGAGCCTGTTTAGTCTCTAAATCAGTAGCCACCTGGGAATACCATTGCTGTAAGCTTGTGTGTGCAGGTGGTGTAATAATGGCTCAGAATTGTTAATCAGAAAGCAGTTCCAATTTCCATTGGATTAAATTCACTTACATGCAAATACTCTTGGAAAGGTATGAATCCACCTCTTCTCCTTCCATATATGGGTTAATTAGTAAGATTTGTATCACTAAAACCATAATTATATCTAATAAAAAAAAAAAAAATTAAAAAAAAAAAAAAAAATTTACTAAAAATATTTTCTGGTTTTAACCTGCAAAGGGTTAATAAACTAAAAAAATTTATCAAGTTTTTATCAAAAGAAATTTTAGTTTAAAATTACTTAAGTAGAATTTTCTATGTTTGTTTACACTTTTTAAATTGAGTTTATTATAAGCAAAACAAATGTAACTTAATGCTTCATACAATTTTTTTTTAATCCAAAAATTGGCAAAAACTATAATTTTCTTGTTTTATGTAAAGAAAACTTTCTTACAGTTATTGTCTTTCATATTTATATAAATATCTAAATTTATGCACTTTCTTTCATTCAGGTTTCAAGCATAGGCTTAAAAAGAAGCACTTAAGCTTTGTTCAGTTTATTTAACACACCTGCCACTATAGGTGTGAAGTTTTTTTGCTTTTAAGAAATATTTTGTATCATTCCAACATTGTCCCTAAAAACCCTAACCAGTTGTCATAAACTAATCTTGTCCCTTGAGTTTTACTGTGTCTATTTAATTTCAAATGATTTGCTTTCAACAATTCAGATAAACATCTATTGCATGATAAAATTAATTTTACTAAATACTCTGAAGTTATTTTAAATTAAGCGCAGGATATTAGACATAGTATTAGCCTAGAAGTTAAAAATTAATTTGGATTTTTTTTTCTCTATATTCTAATTTATATGCTTTTTCTCCCCCCTTTTTTTTTTTTTTTTTTTCTTTCTTTCTTTTTATCTTTGCAGATCCGACCACGTGTAGTCTTGCAACCAACCAATCACAGCCTTAGCAATACAAATTCTCCTGTAATTCGTGTGGTCAAATCATCTGGTGGTAGTAGCCAGCTGCTTCACATTACTGGTCCCAACAACTCTTACCTCCAGAATGCAGGACTTGGTCAACCTGGCAGCAAAATCATCTCACTCACTCCCAAAAATGTTGGTTCACAAAGTGGCCTCCCCACTTCCTTTGCGGGTCAAAAAATCTACATTAGTACCACAAGTAGCACTGGTCGTAGCAGTCCTCTGCTGACAGAGGTCAATGCAGGCAAATCACTGCAGCTTCTCAGCCAGCTGGGACTATCTGGCAGCAATATAAAAGTGAACACCATAACCTCCGGCAAATTAAAGCCAACAGTTGTTCCAAACATAGTGAAAAATGTTTCTCAGACAACTTTGGCTGGCAACTCGCCGCAGGTAACTAGTATCATCAAAACCAAGGTGGCTAACATTAAAACAAACCATGTGAACAATGTCCTGTCTACCACACTGGCAAATGGCACAGGGTTTCGTGGGCCTATCACAAACAAAGACTTGTCCCGATTATGGTCTCAAGAAGATGTAAAGTTGAAAACCATCAATTCATACACAGTGAGTTAATAATTCTTATATATACCATATATATATATATATATATATATATATATATCTCAAACATTTTCCATTTTATTTATCTTTTTTTTTTTTTTTTTTTTTTTTTTGTTTAATTTCTTTTCTTTTTAAATCTTAATTTTTGAGGCCATGCTTTTTTGGACTTTCGGGTTTCTCATTTTTTTCCCACCTGCTAACCTCTTCAAGTTTTGCTTTATTAACCAAAAATTTTGACACTCAATTTGAAAATTTTTAGGGTTTTTTTTTTTTTTTCTCCACAAAATGCCTTTCAATACATAAATGCATTCGATTTATTTATTTTTTTTTTTTTTTTTTTTTTTCCAAAATTGTTCAATACGGAAATTTTCAAATTAAAAGGAAGAGGTTTATTTTACTTAAAAGTTTGTGGGTAACACCCTTGATTCAGTCTCATGTTGTGCCAGGTCCTTCCCTAACTTGTGCCAGGTCAGGTCAGGTCATATGCCAGGTCCTACTTGAGCTGGTTGGAAACTGTCACACTCTGTAGTTTTTGTGCTGTGCCAAGATCTGCCTTGATGGCTGATAGGTGGCAATGTCTTGCTTTTAACAAATTCTGCATTTCATCGTTCACAGAAAAATCTTTCTTTACTATTTGACTTTAAATGTTTTCTTTTAAATGCACCTTATTTAGATTTCTATGAATGTCATGTTTGAAAAATTGATTTTATTCATAGTACACAAAATGTGTTTTGTTATTATTTAGAGATTTTGTAAATTTAAGATAGTTGTTTTTGCCTTAGCAAAATGTTTCAGTCCTCATCCAAATTTCAGTCATTGTCTTTATAAAGATTCTGTTATTAATCAGCCTTCATTGTTTTTCTTATATAAATAGTACTGAAAAAAAGTTTTATGGGAATTATGAAATTAAAAGATTAAATTTCATTTAATTTCCTTGCTATCAACTGTGCACTTGGATTTTAAAATAGGCCTAACATCATTCAGTGTGCCTTCAATTGTGGGTATGTATATTGCTACATGAAGACTCCAAAAGAATTCCAAACTTGGGTTTGTATTTAAACTTTTCACAAGTGTTGAATTTTATCAGATAATTATTCATATGGTGACCATTAAAATGTTCACATGGCATTTACCTAATTATTCCATATCCCTTAGTCACTCTTAAATCTGTTTGATTAAAAACATGGGGTGCACAGAAAAAATAAGAATAAAAGCAATTTTCTTTTTCTTTCTTTCTTTCTTATCTTTAAAATTTATTTTTCATATAAGAAGACTTGAAACATTTTAACTAAATTTCATTTTCAAGATTAGTTTGTTTAATAAAATCTTAATATGATTTTGAATACACATTTTAATTCTGTAATTATTTTCAACTTCCATGTGCACAGTTCAAATTTTACATAAATCTGTCTTTAACAATAAATAGTATAAATTTATTTCTGAGTATGTGTGTAAAAAAAAAAAAATTGTTTGATGGCTGCATTGAATTTATCAAGTGATTTATTCTGATTTATTCAAAATTAAGCTTTTTTCCATTTGTCTACTTGTCTTCCATTTTCTAAAATATTGATATCAAGTTAACTTTTCAATAGTGAAAGAAAACTCAAGCAAAAAGATATATTCAATTTTTAATTATTTCATGAATCAAAACCATGTTAAAATAGACACTCAACTTTAAAAAAAACCTACTACTTTCATATGCTTGTAAAATTTATTTAAAAAACAAAAACCCGTTTAATTTTGCTTTTTGAGTACATACTTTATCAGTTTTTGTAAGCAACCTCCTACAATCTTAACTGTTGCAGCTTTAAATAATCCAAAAAGGGTTCATAAGTCATAAAAGAAAAATAAAACAAATCAATCAATCTCTTTGGTTGAACAGCTTTTTGACATTCAAGTATAAGAACCTTTTAACTTGATTAATGATTTTAAAACCCAAAAGTAATTGATCCATTTGACATTAAGATTAAGGTAGGTTTCTTCTTGATTGAAAGATTTAGGCTGTTTTCTTCTTCTTCTTTTTTTTTTTTTTTTTTGTCTTAACCTTTTTCCACATTTGGCAATTTGGTAGGCTCCAGGCATCAGTATACCCCACCGTGTACATCACCATCACATACCTGAAGATGAAGAGGAGGTAGAAGAAGAGATTGAAGAACTTGGGCAAGCTGAAACATATTCTGAATATATGCCCACAAAATGTAAGGATTGTTTTTAATCTTGAGTTTTGGTTTAAATAAAAGAAATTATCTTAGATTGGAATGTAGCTGCAGTTTTCTAAGATGATAGCAAAACAAAGTAACTCACTCCCCCACTATTTTTTTTTTTTTTTTTTTTCATCACTTGAATCACATTTACATTATTTAGAATTAATTTTCTCAAGCAAGGGTTAGAGCCTTGAAAAATTCTTGGCCTGACCAAGAGGCTTCACTTCTCAATTAAGATGTTTGCACCAAGATATGCATTATATTGGGAGGTGGAGATAAATAATTTGATTTCAAGTAAATTAATGTATGCCAAAGTGCACCCAATGTTTCCATACATTCAGAACAGGCCATATATAATGTGAAGATATAATATTGTAATGTCATGGTCACTGCATCAAATATTGCCCATTACTTGTGCTGATCCCTAGATACAGCACACCTGTCTGGGCCTTGAGTATCGTATAGGGTGGGGGGTGCGCTTGGGTGAATGTGGTCTGTGCTTGGCGCTGTAAATTTTGCTTCACCGTGATGTATCAATTAATGGACATGGTTGTGGTGCTTACTCATGAGGAATTTACAAGCTGTGGATTTTTGTTGGTCAGGGTGAGAATTCAATCCGCTGTTTCCTCTACATTGGGTGAGATCCAGCTGAAAAAAGAGAAAACCTGCCAATCAGAAGAAAATGGCACTGTTACAAAGTTATTAACAATTGAAAGGAATAATCAGCTGCCCACTGGGCTACAGTTTGGAGTGTTCAAGAACAAAACTGTGATTTGTAAAAACATGGCTCCCCACCAGTGCTCATGGCCCACTTCCTTCTCTCAAAATTTCTAATTGGGTTAAGCAACAAAACTATTGAAAGGCAGGGCACCATTAAAATACAAATTAAGTAAAAGGTGATGGGTGGTTGGGATCAACCAAGTAGATAAAACCCAAAATATTTCTTATCAAACCCAGCTTTGTTGTAAGCATTTATCATTGTGATCATAATTTCTATTTCAGTGCGCATTGGAGAAAAACATCCTGATGCTGTTGTAGAATCAAGTTCATTATCAAGTGTGGAACCACCAAATGTTAGATACACTTTGAATTTGCCTGAAGGTACCATTGACTCAGGCCAACTCTCAGCCTTGCAGTTGGAATCCATCACATATGCATGTCAGCGTCATGATACCATCATGCCAAGTGGTGAAAGGGCTGGATTCCTTATTGGTTAGTGTCACCTTTTTTTCTTTTCCATATATATAATGTTAGATTTTAAAATATCCTTTTCAAATATATATATATATATATAAAAACAAATGGAAAACCTATCTAAACCAATGCATTTCATCCTCTGGTGGACTTTATCAAGGCAAATGGGAGGAATTTTATTTTACAAGAATTCATGAAGGAAAATGAAATTAATTTTTCAAATTAAGACACGCTCATAAATATACATCAGGTTAACTGAAAAGTCAAGGTAAATTATGGAGGACACTAAGTAACATAAATTGATGTCTAATAAATGAAAGTGAGTAAATGTTGTTGAAAAAATTTTTATATATATGTAATGCTTTGAAATAGAAGCATACCAACATAAAAGTTCTTGGAGACATGAGTTGGAGTTTGGCCTTTTTTAACCTTGAGATATGAGCAAGTTTCATTTAAGCATCTGCTAGCTGGTGCAGCTAGTGCCAAGTTTTGAGAGTATTTCCACTCACAGAATACGGGAAGGATCTCTTGTGTTGTACCTTTCCTCTATTATTTTGTAAAAATCCTTTAGTGACACCATGGAAAGTAAATGTAAAGAGCAGTGGTGAAAAGCCAAAACAAATGATTTCTCTTGAGGTAAAGCGTGAATTTTTTTTTTTTTTTTTTTTTTTTAATTGTTTATAATACGTAAATGAAGCTAGCAGATATAGATTTGTAAAAGTTCAAATAAGATGTGCATTCTTTTAACTAGTGAATTTGAACCTTGCTTTACCAAGATGTGGTCTCTTGTGGCTAAATTTGTAATGGCACATTTTGGGTATAGGAATGGTTTATCTGATGGAAAAGGGGATACAGGTTCCTGTTGGTAGGCACGGTCTTTATTTACTAGGACTTTTTGATCTAATTTGGCTGTGTTCAATTTCACTGTTTAAGAAAAATAAAATAAAACAAGATAGCAACTCAAACATGTGTACTCATTGAGGATAACACTTTCTCTTTCCATTTGAAAAATCTTTTTATTGCTTCTATTTCTGTTTGTTAGGGGATGGTGCTGGTGTGGGAAAGGGCCGAACGGTAGCTGGTATCATTTTTGAGAATTACCTACAGGGACGAAAACGGGCCTTATGGTATGTATTAAAACTTTTTATTCCATATTTTCTTAAATCTAATTCCATCTTCACACACACATACATATATGTATGTATTCATAATTATTTCTTTTTTTTTTTTTTTTTTCTTTTTTTTTTTATGTAGGTTCAGTGTTTCTAATGACTTGAAAGTTGATGCTGAGCGAGATCTCAAAGATATTGGGGCAGGGAAAATAGAGGTCCATGCCTTGAATAAAGTAAGTGTATTTTGAGTTGTTTGA
This sequence comes from Acanthosepion pharaonis, assembly GCA_903632075.3. Classification (NCBI taxonomy): domain Eukaryota; kingdom Metazoa; phylum Mollusca; class Cephalopoda; order Sepiida; family Sepiidae; genus Acanthosepion; species Acanthosepion pharaonis. The sequence goes on along the minus strand of CAHIKZ030005595.1, from coordinate 185,544 downwards.
TTGCTGTTATATAATTGAAAACCATTGCTCTTGTATAGAATTAAATGATATTGGTAAATGAATGTGATGGTTGTAGGGAACGCAATTAATAAATAACAAAAGGAAAATTGGTTACTAAAAATACACTGTAAAAATCTGATTGCATTCAAGTTAAAAAGGCAAGAGAGATTCTGCCATTTTCTCAATCCACTCCAGCACCTCTCTCTCTCTCTCTCTCTCTCTCTCTCAATCCACTCCAGCACCTCTCTCTCTCCACTCAATCCACTCCAGCACCTCTCTCTCTCCAATCCAATCCACTCCAGCACCTCTCTCTCTCTCTCTCTCAATCCACTCCAGCACCTCTCTCTCTCAATCCACTCCAGCACCTCTCTCTCTCAATCCACTCCAGCACCTCTCTCTCTCAATCCACTCCAGCACCTCTCTCTCTCAATCCACTCCAGCACCTCTCTCTCTCTCTCTCTCTTTTATTTTCCTTCTTCATGTAATACTAATGATATTATGTGTCTATCATGATTGCAATTTTCTCTTTTTAGTTCAAATATGC